>PVJI01004107.1:0-113045 GCA_004026765.1 Micronycteris hirsuta | reverse complement strand
GGGGGGGTACAGAGGAGCCGGCCTGCACCACCCATCCTGCCCCCGCAGCCCTCCTCCGCACCCAGACCCCACCTGCCCCCTGCATTCGAACCTGGAGCCCTGGCACCTACTCACCAGTGGGTCTGGGTCCAGAGAGGGCGTCTATAACCAGGCCACAGGCAGCTGCTGCCACCGCCGCTGCCGCGCCCCACTATTTATTTATTTTTAGAGAGGAGAAGGCAGGGAGAAAGAGAGGGAGAGAAACATCAATGTGTGGTTGCCTGTTGCACGGCCCCCTACCTGGGACCTGGCCTGCAACCCAGGCATGTGCCCTGACTGGAAGTTGAACCAGTGACCCTTTCGTTCCCACGCCAGCGCTCAGTCCACTTGGCCACACAAGCCAGGTGTTTTTGCTCATTCCCTCCACGCCCTAACCTCCCCTGACCTCCATAGCTGTCATCTGCTCTCCGTCTATGAGTCTGTCTCTATTTTGCTTGTTAGTTCAGTTTGTTCATTAGATTCCACATATGAATGAGATCATACGGTATTTATTTGTCTTTTTCTGACTAGCTTATTTAGCATAAGGTTCTCCAGGTCCTTCCATACTGTGGCAAAGGGTAAAATTTTCTTTTTTTACAGCAGAGTAGAATTCCATTGTGTAAATGTCCCATAGTAGTTTTATCCACTCATGTACTGATGGATTCGTGGGCTGCTTCCATGTCTTGGTGATTGTAAATAACAGCTGCAGTGAACATAGGGATGCTTGTGTTCTTTCAAATTAATGTTTTGGGTTTTTTCGGATATATTCCCAGAACTGGGATCACTGGGACTAAAGGCAGGTCCATTCTTAATTTTTTGAAGTATCTCCATACTGCTTTCCACAGTACCTGCACCAGTATGCATTCCCACCAACAGTGCAAAAGGCTTCCCTTTTCTCCACGTCCTCGCCACCACTTACTGTTTGTGGATTTATTGATGATAGCCATTTTGACCATTGTAAGGTGGTATCTTGTTGTGGCTTTAATTTGCATTTCTCTGATGATTAGTGACGTTGAGCATCTTTTCATAAGTCTGTAGGTTTTCTGTGTGTCCTCTTCAGAGAAGTGTCTTTTCATATCCTTTGCCCGGTTATCATTTGGGTTGTTTGTGTTATTGATGTTGAGTTTTGTAAGTACTTTATAAATTTTGGATATTAATCCCTTATCAGATGTATGGGCACGTGTGTTCTCCCTTTCTGTGGGTTGTTTTTTTATTTTGTTGATGATAGCCTTTGGTGTGCAAAAGCTTTTTAGTTTGATGAAGTCCCATTTGTTTATTTCTTCTTTTTTTTTATTACATTCTTCCCCCCACCCTTTAGTTCATGTCAATGGGTCATACATATAAGATCTTTCTTCTCCATTTCCTATAATGTTCTTAACCTCCCCCTGTCTATTTTCTACCTACCATTTATGCTACTTATTCTCTGTACCTACCCCTGCCCTGCCCCCCCCATCACCCTCCATGTGATCTCCATTTCTGTGATTCTGTTCCTGTTCTAGTTGTTTGCTTAGTCTGTTGTTCTTAGGTGTGGTTGTTAATAATTGAGTTTGTTTTCATTTTACTGTTCACATTTTGATCTTTTTCTTAGATAAGTCCCTTTAACATTTCATATAATAAGGGCTTGGTGATGATGAACTCCTTTAGTTTTTCCTTGTCTGGGAAGCACTTTATCTGCCTTTCCATTCTAAATGAAAGCTTTGCTGAATAGAGTCATCTTGAGTGTAGGTCCTTGCCTTTCATGACTTGGAATACTTCTTTCCAGCCCCTTCTTGCCTGCAAGTTTTCTTTTGGGAAATCAGCTGACAGTCTTATGGGAACTCCGTTGTAGGTAACTGTCTCCTTTTCTCTTGCTGCTTTTAAGATTCTCTCCTTATGTTTTATCTTGGCTAATGTCATTATGATGTGCCTTGGTGTGTTCCTCCTTGGGTCCAACTTCTTTGGGACTCTCTGAGCTTCCTGGACTTCCTGAAAATCTATTTCCTTCACCAGCTTGGGGAAGTTCTCCTTCATTATTTGTTCAAATAAGTTTTCCATTTCTTGCTCTTCCTCTTCTTCTGGCACCTGTATGATTCAGATGTTGGAGCATTTAAAGAATGTCCTAGAGGTTCCTAAGCCTCTCCTTATTTTTGGAATTCTTGTTTCTTCATTCTGTTCTTGTTGAATGTTTCTTTCTTCCTTCTGGTCCACACCATTGATTTGAGTCCCGGTTTCCTTTCTGTCACTGGGTCCCCATTTGGGGGCTTGTGAGAGGATTGATGTACCTCTCGCACATGGATTTTTCTCTCCCTCTCTTTCTCTCTCCCTTCCCCTCTCTCTAAAATTAAATAAATAAAATCTTTTTAAAAATTTCAGAACCAGAACTTTCAAAGCAAATGGTGCTTCTAATAGTAGAATGTTATATTCTTCATATTTTTAAAATATTATACCTCTAAAAATAAATATTATACTTCTATATTCATATGGGATTTCACTTCCATAATATTATGGAAGTGAAATCTCATTATTTTTATATATATAACTTTCAGAGCCTCCATAGGTATGAAAAAACTGTAGGTTAAAAACTTTGGTTGGAAAATACAGATACCCATGTTCTAACCTAAACATTTGAATCAAAATTGCTGGTGAAGGAGTACTGGTATTTTTAAAGTTCTTTGGAAGATTCTAATATGTAGCCAGAATGAGGAATCATTGTTTTAGAGCTTGTAACTAGAGAAGGTTTGAAATGATAGGTTTTTTTATTGTCCTAAAAGTTAAATGCACTGCTGCTAGTATTAGTTTTGTAATTATAGTTATTTTGCTCATTAACTGTTTTTGCTTGGATTGTTTATAGCTTTAAAAAATGAGGAATACCAATAAAAACAGGATGAAGAGGTTTGTTTTTCAACCAAGGGTATGGATATGAATGGGCTTTCCACTAAACTAATTATAGATTTTGGTGGTGAACAAGGTGGATTTCTCTCCATTCACCAGCCACCAACCTAATCCAATTAAATCAGAATTTTCTGAGGTGGTGCTACAGCATACATTTTTATAAACTTCCTCTAATATCTAGACCCTATTTACCTATGTCATTTTGAGTCAAGTTACTTAACCTCCTCTGTAAAATGTGAATAATGACTAGCTGCGTTAAGTATTGATGTGAGGATTAAATGAAATATATGTAAATTGGCACTAAATAACTTCACATCTATGCTCATTGTACTTTCAACAGTGAGAACTCCATTATAAGTGCTCCAATGCTCATTGATTACTTTTATAATTTAATGTTTTATATTTACATTTTAATTTGCATACAATAAAGTTTATACTTTTTGGCTTATAATTCCACGAATTTTGATAAATGCCTAGAGTTATACAGCCACCAGTGCCACCACAGTCAGAATGGTTCCATCATAGCGCCCTCTGTATGATTCCCTCTCTCTTCCTGGTTTGTTCAAACCATCCCCCCACCGGGAACCCCTGGTGGCCAGAGACTCGTACGCCATCCCTAGAGCTTCCTTTTTGCACGTGTCACGTAAATAAAATCATACAATCTGTATGTAGCCTTTTGAGTCTTCAGTAGCTTCTTTCACTTAAAATTTGCATTTGAGAGTATTCCTATTGTTGTGTGCATCAGAGTTCCGTTTATGACCGAGCAGTGTTGTGGGGACACGTACCACAGCTTTTGCATACCCTGGTTACGGAACATTTGGATTGTTTCCAGTTTTTGCCAGGTGCACATAAAGTTGTTAACATGGTTTCTTGTATAGGTTTTTGGGTGAACATAGGTTTTCATTTCACTTGGGTTATTTCCTAATAGTGAAGTACTGGGGTTGTGTTAAGTATATGTTTAACTGTAAGAAATTGCTTAACTTTTTTTGATTGGTCTGCTCTTGCATCCCCATCAGCGCTGTATGTGAGAGAGTTCTAGTCACACCACATACTCTGTAGCACTTGGGTTTGTCAGATTGCTCCCCCACACACATTCTGATGGCACGTAGTGGTGTCATTGTGGCTTCATTTTTTGTATCTTGAATAGCTAATGATGTTGAGCATCTTTTCATATTTTTTTATGCCTGTGAAAGTATCTTTTGAAATTATTATTATTTTGGTAAAGATTTTATTTATTTTTAGAGAGAGGGGAATGGAGGGAGAAATAGAGAGAAACATCAGTGGGTAAGAGCACACACCCCAACTGGAGACCTGGCCTGCAACCCAGGCATTTGCCCTGACTGGGAATTGAACCAGTGACCTTTCGGTTTGCAGGCTGTCTCTCAGTCCACTGAGCCACACCAGGCAGGGTTGATGCAGGTTTTATAATAGTAATTGGGAAGTGTTCCCTTCTCCACCCCCTCCCACATAGAGATTTTTGTAGAATTGATAACTTTGGTTCATTAAATGACTTTACCATGACTGATACCGTTTGGGTCTTGAGTTTTCTTTGTTAAAAGGTTTAACTATACATTTGGTTTGTTCTACAGGTGTGGGAATGTTTGTGTTTTCTGTTTCCTCTTCCGTGAATTTTGATAGTGTCTTTTAAGGAAATTGGTCTGTTTTATCTAAGTTGTGAATTAATGAGAAGAAGTTGTTTGTGGTGTTCTTTTATTATTTATTTCTTGTTTTTTAGAGAGAGGGGAAGGGAGGGACAAAGAGAGGGAGAGAAACATCCGTGTGCAATGTGCCAGAGACACATCCATGTGTTGCCTCTCATAGGCCCCCAGTGGGGACCTGGCCTGCAGCTCAGGCATGTGCAGTGGCCACGTGTGCAGAAGACCGGTAACCAAACCAGCTGCCTTTCGGTTTGCAGGCCCAGTAAGGGCTTATGATCCTTTCAGTGTCTATAGGATCTGTGCTGATAACTTCCTTCTTTCATTTATGATACTGGCCATTTGTGTTTTTCTTATTTATCTTGATTACTATTTGCTAGAGTTCTGTTGATTTCAGTACTGGCTTTTGGTTTTATTGATTTTCTCTTGTTTTTCTGTTTTCAGTTTCATTGACTTCTGCGCTTTATTATTTTTCTTCTGGTTGATGTAGTTTTCGTTCACCCCTTTGAAAAAGCGTTTGTAACTTCTTAAAACATAACCATTTAATGCAGTAAATTTCCCCCTAAACAATGGTAGCTGCATCCCCCAAATTTTGACGTGTTGTATTATTTTTTCGCAGTTCAAGATCCTCCTTGATCCCCTTGGGTTATTAGAAGATGATTTAATTTCCAAATAGTCTGTCTTCTTGTTCATTGGGTTACTAAGAGTAATGTTGAAATCTCCAAGCATATTTATGGGTTTGTCTATTTTTCTTTCATTTCTATCAGTTTTTGGTTTATTTATTAGGCTTTGTTGTTAGGTGCATACGTTTAAGACTATTTTCTTGGTGAATTGACCTTTTTAATCTCTATATTATTACATTGTAAAATGGGTTGTTGTGGACAGCATAGTTTTGCCATTTTGAAAAACACTAAGCTATCTCTGTCTTTATTCAACAGCCTTTCATTTCTTTTTTAAATGAGGTATAATTGACACATTTCAGGTGTGTAGCATAATGATTCAATATTTATATATCAGTATGCCTTTAAAAATTTTTTGCTATTTACATTTTAGTTTAATTATTGATGTAGCTGTATTTAGACATTCTAATGATTTCTCTCTGTTTCTCCTTTCCTTCTTTTGAATTGAAATATTTTAAATATTCCACTTCACATATCTATTGGCTTTTTAAGCTGTGTCTTTTGGTCTTTTTAGTGATTGCTCTAGGGATTATAATAAAATATTTGACTTCATATTTTACTTAAAGTTAGTATTTTACCACTCCAAGTTAGTATTTACCACTCCTATACTTACAACTGTATAGATGATTTTTCTCTCAGTCCCTTTATATGTGTCACACGTGTTACAGCTGTACACAGTTAACCCTTTCCCCCCATGACATGTTATAATGGTTGGTTTCAGCAGTTTTATGTATGCTTTCAAGAACTTGAGGGGAATAGTACATAATAGTTACCTATTTAACTCTTGCTGTTGTTTCTCCTTTCCTGAAGATCTAAGTTTCCCTCTGGTGTCATTTCTCTTCTACCTAAAGAACTTGTTTTAGCATTTCCGTAGAGCAGGTCAGCTGGCAGTGAGCTCTCCTAGTTCTCTTTCGTCCGGGAATGTCTTTGTTTTCATTCCTGAACTGCGCTTGCACTGAATATAGAATTTGATGTTGGCAAGACCCTGAGAAGCTGTTCTTTAAACAATTTTTTTCTATTGTTAGGATTGGATAATTTCTGTTGACTCCTTTTTGCTGTTGAGCCCATGCAATGAATTTGTGTGTTTTTTAGTACTAAAATTTCATATTTTTTTAAAAATTTTTTCTTCCCTAAGAAATTCAAAATTCATTTTAAGACTTTTACTCTTACCTAATAGATCATGTTTTTAATAACTGCTTTTAAAATCTTTGATAATTCTAACATCTGGGCCATCTAGGGGTAACTATCTTCTCCCTTGAGAATTGGTCAAAGTTTTAGTTCTTGCTGTGTCTGATAGTTTTGGATTCTGTCGTGGACATTTTGAATATTATGTTGTAAGATTCTCCATCCTGTTAAAATCCTTTTGAGAATGGTGAGGACTTTTTATTGTTTTGGTAAACAAGCCAGCCCTGTGAGGTTATATAGTTCGTGTTGTTTCTCACGGTATAGAGGCAGCGGTTCCTTTATCTGCTCCATTTCCAAAGCCTCTGCTGTGTTGATTCTGCCCCTTCTGTTCCCATTTAGGTTGGGTAGGACTCGGGCAGTGCTTTATGTTACAGTTCGGTCCAGAAAGCCTCTCTCACACTTCTTGCCTGTGTTGGACTCATGCACAGTTTACAGGGGAGCCCAGAACTTGGTTCACATACGAATTAAGGCTCTGCTTCTCCAGCTCGCTCCCAGAGATTTCCCTGCCCTCTCTGGCTCCAAGAGGCCCTCTTCATTCGTACAGTCAGAAGCATGGAGTTCTCTCAGTTTTAGTTTCCTGCCCGTGGTCATATCCTTAGGTGAACAGGCAAGAAAGAAAGAAAAGAATAGGGGACTTCTTCACATTCTCCTTTTCACAACAGGGGCATTCTTCCTGATTATTGTGAGCAGTGTTTTTTCTCTTGTGGTTTTCAGTGGTCACTCTGCAGCAGGGTAGTTTCATGGTTGGGGCTGGCAGGGAGAAACGAGAGAAAGGAAGAAAAATCCTCCAGGAGCTTTTTACCTTAGTCCTCTGGCCAAAAAGATACATTGCTCTTAGTTTTTGCTAACCATGCCTGCTACAGTTTCCCTGTTTAGCCCACCCTTGGGTCAAAGCCAGGAAATAAAGGAGAAGAAAAAGACACCCAGGATACTCATTGCTACCTTATTGGTGGTTCTTCAGTTCTCTCCCTAATCTGCTTGCTATTTAATTTTCAGAGTACTTTGTTAGTTGTGTTTTGTCTAGGGTTTTAGTTACTATCAGTGGAGGACACACTTGGCCAGGATCAGAAGTCAGATTGTTTTGCTTTTAAACATTATTGATGTATACTTTTTATATGACTAAATATATACATTTTAAGTGCATAGTTTGAATTTTGATAAATGTTTCCCCTAATCTAATCAATCATCACTTTAAAAAAAGTAGAACATTTTCAGTCCCCCAGAAGCTTCCTTGTGCCTCTTAGCATTTTGCCATTCCCTTCTCATCCTGCCCTGGATTACCCTTTGGTGGAGGATGTAAAGGATTTAGACATGTGACTAGTGGTTAAATGAGGTATTTAATACTCCTTTAGGTTCTGCTACATGGAATAATTGAAGGGAATATCAGATCCAGAGTGCCCTAGGTTAGATTTCACAACTATTTCACTTAATTAGTTGAATGATATTGGGAAATTTTTGTAACCTTTTGAAGCCTAGTCATAGTTTTCTCACATTTGAAAATGGGAGGTTAGTATACTTTACTGAGTATTTTGAGAATTAAACGAGATGTATACAGTACCTTGTACAGGGCCTAGCATATAGTAGATGCACAATAAACATTATTCTCCCATCATCTTTCCGTATATGTAATGCACATAAATGACCAGCTGCACTGAAATAGTCACCCAAATATATTTAATTAGTATTGTGAACTATTGCCTGCTCCATAGCTCAGAGCCCTGACAGAATATATTTTGTCATTTTCATGCCACTGTGATTTAGAAAAAATTTTTTCAGTAACATTCTGTTGGGAAAACTTTGGAGCATGTGCCTCCAATATAGTATGTACATTATTAAGCAAACACACTTTTTAAGGATGAGCTACAAATAGGAAAGAAGACCACTGATCTGATTTTATGAATTCCTTTGGTGCTGGAGAGGCCCTGCCCCAAACCTAATAAATAAATATGAGGGTCACACCTAGGAATCTGTGTTTTAACAGAAATTTCCATTGTAATTTCCACCTGGATGGGATCAATTTTTGATACTGGAACTCAAAAAAGGCATCAGCAACATAAAATCAAAGAAGGCATTTGCCTTCCTCTTCCCGTATTTCTCTTTGTGAGTTGAGACTTAATTCCTGACACATTTTCCCCCCAGGCACCCTGTCTAGTAGCATCGAATGTAATGTACTGGGTGCAAGAAAATTGGTTTCATGATTCCAGTGAATGCTACTGGACTTAATTCTGCCACTTGATAGGACTATTGCCCTTATTTTACATATGACTAAATCTAAATAAATAACTCTATTTAAATAGTAGGCAAATCTATTGTGAAAACCTGTTACCAAACTCTTGAGAGTTTTTCTTTTTAAAAATAAACTGTTGAATCACATTTCTAAGAAAAAGTTGGGTGCATGACAATGTCTATATATTTTATACAAATAAACACATTGTAATCGAGGATCAGTTAATAAATTTCTTTTGACATATCAAATAACTCTTATAGATTGGTGGTGTCTGTCTGGAGTGCTGTGTTAAAGGAGGATTCTTTTTTTTTCCCCCCCTCAAATCCTCACCTGAGGTTATGTTTATTGATTTTGAGAGGGTGGGGAAAGGGAGAGAGAGACTGACTGACTGACTGACAGACAGACAGATATGCATCCATTGACTGGTTGCCTCTCATACACGCCCTGACCGGGAATGGTGTACAGAACTACAACCCAATCAACTGAAGCAGCCAGTCGGGGCTAACAGAGAATTCTTCGGGAAGTCTGGGTCCTAGAAGTAAGGAGTGCTAGATGGATTATAATGTAAAATGTGCCTGAAGTGGCGGGTTTGATGGGAGCCACCTTGTCTGCATCTTTGGTTTTCTGTGAGGTATATGCGTATGTTTTCCTGTGGCAGATGGCATTGCTGAGAACAGGTAGAGAGCTTTTTGACATCATTTTTATAAAGGATTACTTTTTAACTAAATCAGTAGTTAACTATAATATTGTAGCCCAGCTATGGTGAAATAAAAGTAGTTTTATGTACAAAGACCTGTTTTGAAATGCTGTTTGATGCGATAAAATTATACGTGAAGTACAAATAAGCAGACTCTGATATTGTAACTAGCTCTAGTATCATTGAGCCAGTCAGGCTTATCTCATCTTTTAGGAGCCATTGCATTTTAAGTTAAAACTTGGTACCCAGATAGTAACGTCACTAATTTATGGGGAATGGAAACATTTATGACAGCGTTGAATGATAGGGCAGTAAGTTTGTATTTCATGGCATTAGCTTTTTCTTCTAGAAATGAAATACCAGTTTAAAATTATATTCCATAAATTATTACGTAGAACAGATTTTTTTGGTCATTTTTCATTAAATGTCTTCTAAGGACCTTCTGACTTGAAAATCGTTTAGGATTATTTGAACTACTCAATACATAAGGTGTTAGAAATTTTATTGATTAATAGTGTGCTGATTGGCAGATGTTAAAATTGCAAAAAAGTTCATTTTAATTAGTGCTTCATTTAATGCAGTAGTTTTTCATTTAATTCCTTTTTGGCTTATTTTGAATTTTGCTTTAGACTTCTATATAGATCTGCTTTATTTGTGTGGCTTACTATTTTTAAATAGTCTTGATCTTATAATTAAAAATTTATAATTTTTTAGAGGGAGAAAGAAATGTCTTAGGAAATGAGATTTGGGCGGGATATTATAAATTCAACCTAAAAATTCACTAAATGTCAATGAAGTGCTGTTACCTTAAAATGACTTTTTCCCCCCCTTTTTAGAATCCAGCAACTATCACAAGAATACTCCTTAGCCACTTCAATTGGGATAAAGAGAAGCTAATGGAAAGGTAAGAAAATATCACGTCAGCTTGTATTTAAAAGTAACAGAGAAAGCCTGTTGAACAGAATTTACAAGGAGCAAATAAGGAGTTGATTTTTATACCAGTATGTGAACAAACCAATGTGCAAATAGTTTTGCTTTAATCTCTTATATTCCCCATCTGTACATATTGCAATAAATTTAGTATTAAGGGAACTCAGGCTCAATGTTCTTATTTCATTTCGGAGGTGAGATTGGGGGCTCTGCTTCAGTATCTTTTACATACATATCCTTTTGAGTCCTGGGAACTAAAAGTAGGTTTTCAAAAATGCTTTATAGTTTTGGACCATATGAATAACATCTTTTAGTACCTTAAAATTTCTTGTCTGTAAACCTTTCTAGCCATGTTAAAGACATTTATTCAGTAAAAGCTATAAAATAAAGGAGTTGCTTAGGGTACCCTGGGCACTAGGGTACAACTATATGAACTGCTTCTATGGTTTCACTGCAAGATTACATTCCTTTGGAGATTTTTAAACTATTTTCTTTCAGAAAATGTTTCTAGTTCCAAAAGGGAAGAAATGACTGGGACTGGAGAATGACAATACTGATGCCATTCTTAATCTTTTTCTCTTCATTAGATTGGAAATTTGGAGCACTTGCTAAGGTGATGTGTAGGGTAACAACCGCTATTCTCTTAGCCTTATTCTCTCAGTATAAAATAAGCAATCCTTATTTTAATAAAAAAAAAATTACAACTAGTTTTTGAGAACTGAGAACCCAAATTGTGGAAAATAAATGAAAAATATTTCCCATTTGATTTTAAGAGCACTTGTAAAACAGATATTAATTAGATAATATCAAGAGTATCACCCCATTTCTCACATCTTGTACCCCAATTACAATTTAATAGTGATAATAGTAACTATCTATTTTGAGCCCTCTATGCCCGTTATTATTTCATTTTATCATCTTGATAGATTTGCGGTGCTAGAAACTATTATACCCACTTAACTGATGTGGAAACTAAGACTTAGAGCTTAGTAATATATTTACCTCAGTTTTGTTACAAAATGAGTTAGCACTCATTCAGTTTGTTGGATTCCAAAGCTTAGGTCCTCAATCACACACTGTACATCTTTCCTGTGATTCATGAAGTGTAAAGGGCTCCTTGAGGAGTGTGGCTTGTTTGTTCCATTCCTTCACGCATCTCACCTTTTTTGAAACCACGTAATATTTCTTAAATTGGTGACATTGATTTTCAGGTTAATTTTTGGTACCTCTGTTCGGAAAAGGAGTTTTCATTGTTTATATCTGATGCCTTCCTAGTGAACTGGACGTATTTACAGTTTGTTTTTTATTAATGCATTGGGTTGGCCAAAAAGTTCATTTGATTTTTTCCATAAGATAGTTCTAGTAGCACTTAATTGTCTTTAACTTAATTGAAAAAGAAATTTGTTAGATTTTATTATGACAGCTGTCGTATCAGTCTGCATTAAAAAAATTCTCAAAATTGGTGAATTTTTGTGTAAGCCATTTTAATATTGAAGATGGAAGATAATGCATAACATTTTTAGCATATTATGCTTTATTATTTCAAGAAAGGTGTAAACGCAACTGAAATGCAAAAAAAAAGATTTGTGCAATGTGAGGAGCAGGTGCTGTGACTAATTGAACATGTCAGAAGTGGTTTGCAAACCTTCGTGGGGGAGATTTCTCACTGGACGATGCTCCAGGTTGGGTAGACCAGTTGAATTTGATAGCAATCAAGTCAAGACATTATTTGAGACCAATCAACGTTATACCTTGTGGGAGATAGCCAACATACTCAGAATATCCAAATCAATAAAGTTATTGGTGAAAATGAAAAATGTGTCTTTTATTTTACAGAAAACACTAAATGGACTTTTTGGCCAACCCAATATTTCTTTAAAGACATTTCAAATAAATTTTGTGATTAAGTGTGGTAAGTATAAATTAAAAAGTAGGTGGCTTCTGGGAAACTTCTGAGTGTGTGAACTTTTCAGTTTCTCCTTATTAATTTGAATTTTTGTTGTACACTAAAAATATGTTATTGAATATCTATAAATGTTTAAGTAGTGTTTTAAAAATCAATATGCACTGTTTTTGTCTCATTTGATGAGTTTTCACATTATGTCCTATGTTGTCTGATATTAATCACTGCCACATTTTATTTTATTTTATTTTTTTAAGATTTTATTTATTTATTTTTAGAGAGAGGAGAAGGGAGGGAGAAAGAGCAATGTATAGTTGCCTCTCACATGGCCCTCACTGGGGACCTGGCCTGCAACCCAGGCATGTGCCCCGACTGGGAATTGAACCGGGACCTTTTGGTTCCCGGCCTGCGCTCAATTCACTGAGCTACACCAGCCAGGCACACATTTTATTTTTTTTTGATTACTAATATACTTAGGTTGAACTACTGACATTGTAAATTGTGCTTTATATTTAGCATATCATTTTTTCAGTTATTTTATTGCCTTCATCAAGTTTTCTTCCTTTCTCTTCCACCCAATAATTTTAAAGTTATATATTTTATTTTAGTGTTTTTAGTGGCCGCCCTTAAAATTTGTATGTGCATACTTAAAATGACAAGTTTGTAACAATGTGTAATTACAGTATTTGTGTCTGTGCTTTGCACAAGAAAAACATTGTGGGAAACTTTTCTGTCCTTTTTTCTCCTCTCAGCTTGATAAAGAGGTGCTTGAATTTTTCATTTGATATTAAATGTTTTTATTCAATATGTTCTTACTACTTTTTTCTGATGTGTTTCTTGCATCCCACTCTTTTCTCCAAATTAACCTTTTATCCTCTAGAGTATATTTTTTAGTCATTTAAATCAAGTTTTTATATGATAATTATGCATGCGCTATGAGAAATCCTTAATATTTTGAGTTATGGGGGTGAGTTTTGAAAACGTCACCTTTGGGTGCTTTAAATCTATAGACCTGTGTTTTTAGTTTGGCGAAATTCTTAGCTGTTATTTCTTCAGTGTTACCGTACTTTCTCTCCATTCTCTTAATGCTTTCAGGAATTACCGTTATTCACATTGAAACTTCTGGATCTCTTTTCCAAATCTTCTAATGGCTTTTTCTTTTTTAAAAAAATTTATTGAGTTATATTGGTTAATAATATTATATAGGTTTCAAGTATACATGTCTATGAAACATAATCTGTATATTGCATCACGTGCCCACCACCCAAAGTCAAACCATCTTCCACCACCATGTATTTGGCCCCTTTTACCCTATTCTCTCCCCTCCCCCCTTTGTCCCTGTTGATGTGTCTGTGAGTTTTCAGTTTTAAATCCCACATATGAATGAAACCATATGGTGTTTAGCCTTTTCAGTTATTTTGCTTAGCATAATATTCTCAAGGTCCATCTAAGTTATCACATATGACGGTACTTCGTCTTTTCTTAAGGCTGAATAATACTCCATTGTATGTATGTGCCACATCTTCTTTACCCAGTCATCTGTGAAAGGGAAATTTGGTTGTTTCCATGTCTTGGCCACTGAGAATAATGCTGCAGTGAAAATAGGGGTATATCTTTGCAAATAAATGTTTTCAGATCTTTGGGGTATATACCCAGAAGAGGGATTGCCATATCATTTAGTAACTCTATTCTTCATTTTTTGAGGAACCACCATACTGGTTTCTATAGTAGCTGTACCAGTTTACATTCCCACCAGTGAAGGTTCCTTTTTCTCCACAACCTCTCCAACACGTTACCACCTGTCTTGTTGTTGATAACCGTTCTGACAGGTGCGAGGTGGTATCTCAGTGTAGTTTTGAATTGCATTTCTATAATAGCCAGTGAAGTTGAGCATTTTTTCACATATCTTTTAGCCATTGGTATGTATTTGTGGGAGAAGTGTCTGTTCAGGTCCTCTGCCAATATTCCTTTTCTTTAATTTAATCTTTATTGTATTTTTCCCATTGCCAGTTAGTCCCCTCATACTCACCTCCACCCCCAGCAATCACCACACTGTAGTCCCTGTCCATGAGTCCTTTCTCCTTTTTCCTCAGCCCTCCATTTCTTCACCTCTCCTCCCTGCTACCCGCCCCCCCCAAGCAGCTGTCCTCCTCTACATGTACGAGTCTGTCCCCACTTTCCTTGTTAGTTCAGTTTGTTCATTAGATTGCACATATGAGGGAAATCATATGGTATTTATCTTTCTCTGACTAGCTTATTTCACATAGTATAGTGTTCTCCAGTTCCATCCATACTGTTGTAAAGGGTAAAATTTTCTTCTTTTTATGGCTGAGTAGAATTCCATTGTGTAAATGTCCCATAGTTGTTTTTTCCTCATCTACTGATGGACACTTGGGCTGCTTCCATATCTTGGCGATTGTAAGTAATGCTCCAGTGAATGTAAGGGCACTTATGTTCTTTCAAATTAGTGTTTTGGGTTCCTTCGGATATACTCCCTGAAGTGGGATCACTGGGTGAAAAGGCAGATCCCCATGCCTGGACTACATGCCTGGACACTTCCCTTAATGAGAAGTGTCTATTCATGTCCTTTGCCCATTTTTTAATCCGGTGTTTTTTTGGTGTTGAGTTTTGTAAGTGCTTTATAAAGTTTGGATATTAACCCCTTATCAGATGTATTGGCAAATATGGTGTCCCATTCTGTGGATTGTCTTTTTATTTTGTTGATGATTTCCCTTGCTGTGCAAAAACTTTTTACTTTGATGAAGTGCCATTTCTTTATTTTTTCTTTTGTTTCCCTTGCCTGGGGAGATATACCCAATACAATATTGCTGTGAGCTGTGTGAGATATTTTGCTGCCTGTTTTCTGATACAATTTTTATGGTTTCGGGTCTAACATTTAAGTCTTTGACCCATTTTGAATTCTCGTGTGTGGCGTAAGAAGGTGGTCTAGTTTCATTTTTTTACACATACCTGTCCAATTTTCCCAACACCATTTATTGAATAAACTATCTTTTGACCATCGTATGTGCTTGCTTCCTCTGCCCAGTATTAATTGACTATAAAGATGTGGGTTTGTTTCTGGGCTCTCTGTTCTTTTCCGTTGATCTATGTGTGTTTTTATTCCAGTACGGTGCTGTTTTGATTACTATGGCTTTATAGTGTAATTCGATATTAGGTACCATGATTCCTTCAACTTTGTTTTTCTCTCTCAGGAACACTGTTGCCATGTGGGGCCTTTTGTGGTTCCTTATAAATTTTTCAAGTAATTGTTCTGAGTCTGCCAAACACGTCTTTGGAATCTTGGTAGGAATTTCATTGAATCTAGAGATTGCTTTGGGTAATAAGGACATTTTAGTGATGTTAATTCTTCCTATTCATGAACATAGTATGTGCTTCCACTTATTTGTATCTTCTTCTGTTTCTTCAGTGTTTTATAATTTTCTGAGTTACAGATCTTTTACATCAGTGGTTAGGTTTATTCCTAGGTATTTTATTCTTCTTGAAGCTATTATAAATGAGATTGTTTTCTTAATTTCTGTTTCTATTTGTTCATTATTGGCATATAAAAATGCAACTGATTTTCTGAATGTTAATTTTGTGTCCTGTTACTTTGCAGAATTCATTTAACAGTTCGAGGAATTTCTTGGTGGAATCTTTGGGATTCTTTGTGTACAATGTCATGCCATATGTAAATAATGACGGTTTTACTTCTTCCTTTCCAATTTCTATGCCTTTTATTTCTTTTGCTTGTCTGATTGCTGTGCCTAGAACTTCCAGTACTGTGTTGAACAGAAGAGGTGAAAGCAGACATCTCTGTGTTTTTCCCAATTATACGGGGAACGCTTATAGTTTTTACCCATTAAGTATAATGCTGGCACTGGGTTTGTCATATGTGGCCTTTATTGTGTTTAGGTATGTTCCCTCTTATTCCCATTTGAGAGTTTTTGTCATAAGTAAGTGCTGGATTTTATCAAAAGCTTTTTCTGCATCTCTTGATATGATTGTGTGATTATTTACCCTTCATTTTGTTTATATGGTCAATACCATTTATTGATTTGTGAATGCTATATCAACCTTGTGTTCCCAGAATAAATCCCACTTGATCATGGTGTATGATCTTTTTGATACATTGCTGTAATCAGTTTGCTAGTATTTTGTGGAAGATTTTAGCATCTATGTTCATCAGGGATGTTAGCCTATAATATTCTGTTGTTGTAGTTTTTAACTGGTTTTGGAATTAGGATAATGCTGGCCTCCTAAAATATGTTTGGGAGTCTTCCCTTGTCTTGAATTTTATGAAATATTTTGCATAAAGGTATTAGTTCTTCTTGGAATGTTTGGTAAAATTCATCTGTGAAGCTGTCTGGTCGAGGGCTTTTGTTTTTTGGGTGTCTTTTTCATTACTGCTTCACTTTCACTAGGTGTAATCTGTCTATTCAGATTCTCTGATTTTTCCTGATTTAGGTTTTTTGAAGATTGTATGTTTTGCCCTGGCTGGTGTAGCTCAGTGAATTGAGCGCGGTCTGCGAACCAAAGGGTCACCGATTCGATTCCCAGTCAGGGCACATGCCTGGGTTGCAGGCCAGGTCCCCAATGGGGGTCACGTGAGAGGCAACCATACATTGTTGTTTCTCTCCCTCTCTTTCTCCCTTCCTTTCTCTCTAAAAATAAATAAAATCTTTAAAAAAAAAGATTGTGTGTTTCTAGGAATTTATCCATTTTATTGAGGTTGTCCAGTTTGTTGGCATATAGTTGTTGATAATATTTTTTTTACAACTCCTATACTTCTTTGGTGTTTGTTGTTATCTCTCCTCTTCCTTTTCTGATTTTAGTTGTTTGGGTCCTTTCTCTTTTTACTTGTTGTATATGGTTAATGTTTTGTGCATCTTGTTTATCTTTACAGAGAACCAGCTCTTGGATTCCTTGAGCTTTTGTATCATTTTTTTTAGACTCTATTTTGTTTATTTCTGCTCTGATCTTTATTATTTCCTTCCTTATACTCACTTTGGGCTTTGTTGTTCTTTTTAAGTTCCTCTAAGTGTGAGGTTAGATTGTTTATAGTTCTTTAATGCTATGAATTTCCCTATCTTTAATGGTTTCCCTATCTTTAATGGTGTCCCACAGATTTCGTATTGTTGTATCTTCATTTTCAAGGTGTCTTTTGATGTCTTTGATCTCGGTGTTCATCCATTCTTTAATATCACATTGTTTAGTTTCCGTGTCTTTGCGCATTTTTCAGTGTTCTTGTGATTCATTTCTAGTTTCATAGCATTGTAGCCAGAGGAGGTGCTTGATAGGATTTCAGTCTTCTTAAATTTATTGAGACTAGTTTTGTGTCCTACCATGTGATCTATCCTAGAAAACATTCCACGCGCACTTGAAAAGTATGTATATTCTGCTGCTTTGGGATGAAATGCTCTGAAAATATCAATAAATCTTCTTGGTCTAATGTGTTTAAGGGCACTGTTTCCTTCTTGATTTTATGTCTGGAAGACCTATCCGTTGAAGTCAATTGGGTATTAAAGTCCCCTACTATGACTGTGTTTCTGTCCATCTCTGCCTTTATGTCCGTCAACATTTGCTTCATATATTTAGGTGTTCCTTTGTTGGATGTGTAAATGTTTACTAGGGTTATATCCTCTTGTTGGATTGTTCCCTTAATGTAGTGCCCTACTTAGTCTCTACTATAGCCTTGGTTTTAAAATCTATTTTGTTTGATATAAGTACTGCTACCCCAGCTTTTTTCCTTTTTGTTTGCATGAAACACTTTTTCCGTCCCTTTACTTTTACTCTGTATGTATCTTTAGATTAGAGATGAGTCTCATGGAGGCAGCATATATATGGGTCTTGTTTTCTTATCCATTCAGCTACCCTCTGTTTTGGTTTGAGCATTTAAGCCATTTACATTTAAGGTGATTTTTGATAGATACTAATGTAGTGCCATTTTATTGTTAGACTGTTTTCCTTTGGGTTTTTTTCTCTCCTTTCTTCCTTCTTCCTCCTTTTTCTTTTTCTCCTCTTCCTCCATTTTCTTATCCTTCTCCTTTTTCTCCTCCTCCTTCTTGCTTCTTTCCTGCCTCCTTCCTTCCTTCTTTCTTCTTTCTTTTTTCCTTCTTTTCTCCTCCTCCTATTTTCCCTTTAACATTTGTCGCAGTATTGGTTTGGTGTTAACAAACTCCTTTAGCTTTTTCTTATCTTGGAAGCGCCTTATTTCTCTTTGAATTTTAAATGATAGCCTTGCTCGGTGAAGTACCCTTTGTTGTAGGTCCTTGAATATTTCTCACCAGTGTGTTCTAGACTCTGTTGTGTTTCTGTTGAGCAGTCACATGTCAGTCTAATTGGTGCTTCCTTGTACATAACTACCTGCTTTTCTGTTGTGGCTTTTAGGATTCTCTCTTTGTCTTTAAGCCTTGTCGTTTTAATTATGACATGTCCTGGTGTAATCTTCTTTGTGTCCAACTGCATTGGGACTCTCGGAGCTTCCTGAACTTGAATGTCTTTTTCCTTTACCAGATTAGGGAAGTTTTTGGTCTTTGTTTCTTCACATACATTCTTGATCTCTTTGATGACCCATTCAACAAGGAGAACTGGCTCACTCACGTCTCCTTCTTGTATTCCCATGATGTGGATATTGTTACTCATCATGTTGTCCAAAACGTTTCTTAAGCTCTCCTCATTGTTTACAATTTTTTTTCCTTTTTGCTGTTCTGCTTGAGTGTTTTTTTTCTACCTTGTCTTCCAAATTACTGATTTGACCTTCATCTAACCTTCTCTTTATTCCTTCCAGTGTATTATTTATTTCAAATATTGGATTCTTTATTTCTGACTGATCCTTTTTTATGGTTTTCTCTGTCTTTTTTTCATACTGTTGAATATCCTTATCATTACTCTAAACTCTGATAAATTTCTTGTCTCCATTTCATCTAGTTAAGGAGAATCCTCTTGTTCTTTCATTTGGGGTCTGTGTCTGTGTTTCCCATTTTGGCTGCATCTTTGTATTTTCCACCTTAGTTGTAAGTTTAATCACTGATGTATGCTCAAGCAGTAATCAGCAGCCGGGCTTAAGCACTACAGCATGCTGCTGAGTAATTGTTGCAGGTGAGATTATTATTTCCCCTCAAGCTGATGCCACATGGAGAGGAGTGCCTTGCCTGAGAAAGATGGCTTTTGTGTTATGGAGAATGACTCAGCACAGGGATTCTGGTAGCTGTTCCCTTCTGTTCTCTCCCTAGAGCCACCAGCCCCAGACTGCCTCAAGTATCTCTGGTTCACTCTGCTCTCCATCTGACAGAGCCCAGGGTAAGTGGCTGCAAACTCAGTTTCGTGCATTGACCTTTTAAGGGACTCTGTGCATCTCCAGCTGTCTTTCTGTGGCTGTCTTTCTGCTGCTGTTCACAATCGGATGTTAACTGGGTTCCTTTCTGGCTCTGGTGCTGTGAGTGGAGAGGCCGACTTGGATTTTAGACCCCGTACTTCTCAGGGGTTACTGCAGGCTGCTGCTTCAGCTCCTGCCTATGGGAGCCCAGCCAGCCCGCTCACGCTGCCTCTGTACTACCTACCAGTCTCGTTGTGGTGATATGGTTTCCACTGTCTGTCCTTGGTTATAAGGCTTCTTCTCCCCTGCTAGTGTTCAGTTGGTGTGATTTCTCTTCAATTTAGTTATAATTCCAGGTTGGTCCTAGGAGCAGGTTAGTGTAGCTTCCACTTTCTAGCCCTAAAATTTGTTTTGAAGTCAGTCTTCACTGTGATGGGATTTGGAAGTAGAGCTTTTAGCCTCTGCCAATTTTTTAATTAGATTCTTTTTTCTTTGGTCTGTTGAGTTGTTGAGTTGTATATAGTTTGGATATTAATGCCTTGTCATAGCTGTTGTTTGCGAATATCTTCTACCATTCAGTTAGTTGACTTCTTGTTTTGTTGGTGGTTTCTTTTGCTATGCTGAAGGTTTTTAGTTTGGTATAGTCCCATCCATTCATTTATTTTTGCTTTACTTCCCTTGGGGTCAGATTCATAAAAACTTCTCAAAGACCAAGGTCCATAAGTTCAATACCTTTGTTTTCTTCTATGTTAGTTACTGTTTCTGCTGTTATATTTAGGTCTTTGATCCATTTTGAATTAATTTTTGTACATAAGGACAAACTGTAGTCTAGTTTCACTGTTGCATGCGAATTTCCAGTTCTTCCAGTACCATTTATTGAAGAGGCTTTCTATTCTCCAGTGTGATTTTGGCTCCTTTTTCAAAAATTATTTGCCTATATACATGTGGTTTTATATCTGGGCTATCAATTGTGTCTGTTTTTCTGCCAGTACCATGCTGTTTTGATTATCATCATTCTGTGGTATAATTTGAAGTTAGTTTGAAACCTCTAGCTTTGTTTTTTTTGTTTTTGTTTTTTTTAGGATGTTGGAGTATTTTGTGATTCTACACAAATCTGATCATGTTTTGTTCTTTTTTTTTTTTTAACAAAAATATTACTGAGATTTTGGTGGGGATTGCATTAAATCTGCACATTGCTTTTGTAATATGGGCATTTTAACTACATTGATTCTTCCAATCCATGAACATGGAATATCTTCCTATTTAATTGTGTCTTTTTCGATCTCTTTCAATAATGCTTTGTAGTTTTCAGTCTATAGGTCCTTCACATTCTTTGTTAAGTTTATTCCTATGTATTTTATTCTTTTGGTTACAATTGCAAAAGGAATTGATTGTGTTTTTATTTTATTTTATTTTTTAATTTTTCTGAAATTTGATTGTTAGTACATATGAATGAGTGCAGTGGAGTTTTGTAAATTGATTTTGTCTTTGCAGCTAGACGTGTCTCCTGAGGGCAACCTGTGGGTGACTTTTTTTGATCCAGTCTGCTACTCAGTCCATTTACATTTAGGGTAATTATTGATGCACCATATTTTGCTGTGTATATTATGCACCTAAATTTTTGCACTACCCGTGTATAATACGCATCCTTAATTTTCCCTTAACAATTTGGGCAAAAAAGTACGCATTATGCAAAGCAAAATGTAGTATGTGGATTTCCTCTAGCCATTTCATCTTTTATTTTCGGGTAGCTCTGTGCCTCTGTTGGTTCTTTTCCTTTAGTCTTCTTTCTGTTATTTTTGTTTGGTGGTATTCCATACTTTATCCCTCTTTTTTTTCTTTTTTAAAGATTTTATTTATTTTTAGAGGAGAAGGAAGGGAGAAAGAGAGGGAGAGAAACAGCAATGTGTGGTTGCCTTTCACATGTCCCCCACTGGGGACCTGGCCTGCAACCCAGGCATGTGCCCTGACTGGGAATTGAACTGGGACCCTTTGGTTCCCAGCTCGCGCTCAATCCACTGAGCTACACCAGCCAGGACTCTCCCTCTTTTTTAAAAAATATATTTTATTGATTATGCTGTTACAGTTGTCCAATATTCCCCCATTTATTCCCCCCCACCCCATTCCCCGCCCTTTAGTTTTTGTCCATGGGTCATACACGTAAGTTCTTTGGCTTCTACATTTCCTATACTATTCTTAACCTCCTCCTGTCTGTTTTCTGCCTACCATTTATGCTACTTATTCTCTGTACTTTTTCCTCCTCTCTCCCCCTCCCAGTCCCCTGTTGATATCCCTCTATGCCTTATAAATCCCTTTAACATTTCATATAATAAAGGCTGGGTGATGGTAAACTCCTTGAACTTGACCTTATCTGAGAAGTACTTTATCTGCCCTTCCATTCTAAATTAAACTTTTGTTGGATAGAGCATTCTTGGATGTAAGTTCTTGCCTTTCATGACTTGATATACTTCTTTCCAGCTCCTTCTTGCCTGAAAGGTCTCTTTTGAGAAATCAGCTGACAGTCTTATGGGAACTCCTTTGTAGGGAACTGTCCTCTTTTCTCTTGCTGCTTCTAAGATTCTTATTTTTAATCTTGGGTAATGTAATTATGATGTGCCTTGGTATGTTCCTCTTTGGGTCCAACTTCTTTGGGACTCTCTGAGCTTCCTGGACTTCCTGGAAGTCTATTTCCTTTGCCAGATCTGGGAAATTCTCCTTCATTATTTGTTCAAATAAGTTTTCAATTGGTTGCTCTTCCTCTTCTCCTTCTGGCACCCCTATGATTCAGATGTTGGAGCATTTAAAGATGTCCTGGAGGTTCCTAAGCCTCTCATTTTTTTGAGTTCTTGTTTCTTCGTTCTTTTCTGATTGAATGCTTTCTTTCTTCTTTCTGGTCCACACCGTTGATTCGAGTCCCAGTTTCCTTTCCATCACTATTGGTTCCCTGTACATTTCCCCTTCTTTCTCTTAGTGTATTTTTCATTTTTTCATCTAATTTGCGACCAAATTCAACCAATCCTGTGAACGTCCTGATTACCAGTGTTTTGAATTGTGCATCTGATAGGTTGGCTATCTTTTCATGGCTTAGTTGTATTTTTTCTCGAGTTTCGACCTGCTCTTTCTTTCATTTGGGCCTTTTTTTTTTTTTGCATGCCTGTTACTTTAAGGGGCAGAGCCTTAGGTGTTCACCAGGGTGGGGTAAACCAGGTTTCTGTGTTGTGTTGCTGCCTGTGGGGGCGGGACCTGAGAGGGATCAATGGTGCTTGCTCCGCTCTCTGCCAGCTTTCAGTCACTTTCCCCACTACCCACAAGCAAATTGGGCCCTTCTCTGCTGGCTCTTGGCGGGGTGGGCTTGCATAGTTTTAAGTCCCTGTGGGTCTCTCCAATGAACTCTCCTGTGAGGCTGGGAGTTCCTCTTGCTGCCACCTCAACCCCCATAGGTGTTTTCATTCGGTGGTTTGAGGCTTTATTTCCCCACGACAGTGGGTTGTGCGGTCTGCTCTGCTCCCCACGTTTTTCTCCCGGTTTATCTGCGTGCAAATGAGGGACTGTCCGGTCTACCAGTCTTGGCTGCGCTGCTTCTGGGTTGGCCAGCCTCGGGTTTCGCTGAGTGCACAGGCCACATTTTGGCCAAGCGCGCCCTCTGCGGGTCTCTCTGGGCAGCTGCAGCGTAGCCCGTACCGCTCCACAACTGACATATCTCTGCCCAGCTCTGTCCCGCTTACCGGTCTGGATGAATGTGTCTTCTTTAATTCCTTGGTTGTCGGACTTTCACTCAGTTCAGTTTTCTGTCAGTTCTGATTGTTTTTTGTTTTTATATTGTTGTTTTTCCTCTTTTGGTTGTGCGAAGAGGCACGGTGTGTCTACCTACACCTCCATCTTTCCCGAAGTCCTCTCCCTCTTTTTTTTTTAAGTTATGTGTCTCAGTTTTGGAGTTTTTTTTGTGTGTGGTTACCATTAGATTTATGAAAAGGAAAGTTTCATATATAAACAGTAGTTCTTTTTCTTTTGACTGCATCTCATCTCCACCCTCCTTTGCAAATTCAGACTTTTACCTGTTCTTTCTTGTTTTTATTGTCACAAATTATCCCTATCTATGCTGTAAGTTTGTTGGTGATCTTACTCATAGATTGTGACTTTTTGTTCTTTGTTTTAGGTAGAATAACCCCCTTGAATACTTACTGAAATGAAGGTCTAGTGCTAAGTTTTCTCAGCTTATGTATGCCTGGAAAAGCCTCTATTTCTCCTTCATAGCAGAAGGATAACTTTGCTGGCTCTATTTCCCTCTTCAGTAGTTTGAATATTTGGTTCCTCTCTCTCCTAGCTTATAGAGTTTCTTCTGAAAAGTCTTATGATAACGTAATGTTCTTTCCTTTATAGGTTACTTCTTTTCCCTTGTTGCCTTGAGAATTCTTTTTTTTTTTTTCATTTATTTTTTAACAGTTGTACTGCAGTGTGCCTTGGAGAAGGCCTTTTCAGATTGACATGATTAGGTGTTCTGTTTGCTTACTGGATTCGAGGATTTAGCTCTTTCTATAGGGTTGGGGAGTTCTGGTCAACTATTTGTTTGAACAGGCTCTCCATTCCCTCTTGGTTGTTTTCTTCTTCTGATATGCCTATTATTCTTATGTTGCTCTTTCTGATGGAGTTAGTTCTTGTAGAATTCTTTCTTTCTTTTTTTTTTTTGTTTTTATGCTCAAGTCTCTCTTCCCTCTGTAATTTCTAGATTTCTGTATTCAGTACCACTAATTCTTTCCTCCATCTGGTCCGTTCTAGTTCCGATACTTACTAGTTAATTCTTGATCTCTTTTACTGAGTTCTTCATCTCCCAAATTTTTATTTACTTCTTTTTTAAAGTTTTACTCTCTTTGGTAAAGCACTCGTTTGTTTTGTTGGTTTTGGTTTCTCGGTTCATTAAACTGCCTATGTTTGTGTTCATGTGCTGCGGATTTCGTCCTGCAAAATCCGTGGTGACCGTGACCGAACGCGTTTATAAATCATTCTCACACCAAATACGCTTGGAAGAGGAGATCTGGGGCCACGCGGCTTCCCCCTCATCATCTGGGAGAGATCCCCGAGCCTCGGATCCAGGGGTATTTATTGAGGATTTGGGGCACAGAGCATCAGGTTGTAAATTCAGGTCTGGTGGCAGACAGGACCTGGGCGATACATTAAACAGGAGACAAGTAAATTGAGGGCAAGCTAGCTAGGGCTGTTTACTCTAGGACCATAAAAACATTGTGGCAGGTGAGATTCTCAGGCATCCATTAACATAAGCCCCTTGGATTCCGGGAGGGAGAGACTCAGCAAGACAATAAATTTTTAAGAAACATGTTAGCCAAATTCCCCTGTAAAGAATTCCTTTTTCCATGGACGTGAATCACGCTTGCCGACTTGGGAGTAATTTTTTCCACACGGAGCCGTGCTCTCTCATGATCCCAGAGCTATGCTTCTTCATGCGTGTGAAAAGAATTCCCTACATTCATGCATCTCATTTTTCTCAGAACTACAATCTTGAATTCTCTCATCTCCATTATCTATTTCCATGTCTTTAAATTTATTTCTGGAGATTTTTCATTTCTTTCCGAACTGCTTTATTACTGTATTAAAGTTCATGGTTTTTGATGGATTGCTACTTTGCCTAGGCATTTATGTATGAGTGGCACTTCTCTAGTAGATTAATAAGAAGTCTTTCTGTTGTTTTCCAGGAGGTGGGGCTGAAACACAAGTGTTTTTAGCTCTGTTATACTTCTCTGGCTTTTCAGGTCTCCATGGGGTGGCAGAAAAATGGATTGTGTTCCCCGGGGAGGTGGGTACTTCCCTTGTGAACTGGTTGTTCCTATTGCAGGGGACCAACCCTGCAGAGGAACGAGGAGAGCAGTGGTGCTCCCCATTCATGACATCCCGGTGCTGTATGTGGAGGTGGGGTGAGCCGTGGGAACCCAGCCATCTTTTTGTTGCTCTGCACTCCCTTGGAGTGGCAACCTTGGACCTCCTTGATGTCCCTCAGGGAAAGTGTTTCTGTAGTACCGGTTCTCAGGTTTGCAGGTAATGTGTTCTGTTACCTGACAAGAAGGGTGAGGGGAAGTAAGGTCTGGGAGGTTAAGAGAAGGTGGCCACGCTCCATGGCTTTGTTTCTCTACCTGGAATGCTCAGTTCGCAGACAGCCATGGCTATAACTCTGTGTTTCTTCCCCGCCTAGGTCACTGGGCTCAGCCGCAGATCTTACTGCCCACTCTGCAAGAATGCTCTATAAATCTCTTTGCTCCTTCCAGCCGAAGGGTGTGCCATCTACAACCAGATTACTCTTTGCTCCAGGCTGCAGGGCTGTGACCTGGCTCCTTTGAGCTCTTCTCACTACTCGCCTCCCTGGTTCAGTAAAATACGGTCACCTGTGGATGTTTCGATGTATACAGATCTCTCAAATGTGTTTGTGCATTGAGCAAGGAATCCTTTGTTGAATTACAGCTGTCCAAATTGTTGAAAAATCAATAGGAGAGACCAAGGGGTTCTCTCATGCTGCCATTCCTCTGACGTCACTTGTTCTTAATTTTTTTCAGATTACTTCTTTTTACTTGTCACTTTTGTTTTTCTACTCTGGTTTACCTTTAATTTACTAACTTTTTAAAATTTATTCAAAATTTTATTCTGATACCAATTACCATTTTACAGAGGAAATTTTAAAACTTTGGCTGAATTATTTTTATTACTAACTTGCTTTTCTTTCTGCATCCATCTGGCTATTTAAAAAAAAAAATTTTTTTAAGATTTTATTTATTTTTAGAGAGAGGGGAAGGGAGGGAGAAAGAGAGGGAGAGAAACAGCAATGTATGGTTGCCTCTCACATGCCTCTCACTGGGGACCTGGCCCACAACCTGGGAATCGAACCTGTGACCCTTTGGTTTGCAGCCCGCACTCAATCCACTGAGCTACGACAGCCAGGGCTCGTTTGGCTATTTAGCCTTCTTAAATTTTTCATTTCCACAGTATCCAGCTTTATTCATTTTAATAACTTTATCCTTGTTTTCTGGGTGCTAGCCCTCTCTTACCCCTCTTGGCATATAACTGTTCTTATACTGTCTTCTTTTAGACTGTTTATCAATAAACAAACACAGAAAATTTAAATTAGGTACTGGTATTATTTTCAAATTGTTCACATTCTAGGCTAAAATAAATTTCAAGGAAAATTCATATGCATTCTATTTTCACATTTCCAAATTACTCTTATAAACCAAAAATGAAATTACTAAAATAATTATAGATAAATAATGAGCATGCCTACAATAAGAATGTGGCTAAGAAGTACAGGGAAATTATAGTTTCAGTGTCCTTATAAAATAAGGTAGGAAACAAACTAAGCCTTTGAAACAGAAAGTTAGAAAAATTGCAAAATAAACCCAAATAGGGTAGTTTGGATATTTTGATAAAGTAGTATTAATGGAATTGAGAACACAATTAGATAAAACCAAAAGATAGCTCTTTAAAATAGATACTAAAAAGGAATTAACAAGGGAATGAGAAGATAAGTCACAGAGACTGGGATAAAATACTTGAACAAGACATCTGATAAATATGTACAAAACTCATAGAATCCAATAATAGGAAAATAGTCCAAATTTTTGGTCAAAAAATCTGAATAGATGTCTCACCAAAGAAAATATACAGCCCTTGTTGGTGTGACTCAGTGGATTGCGTGTTGGCCTGCGAATCAAAGGGTTGCCAGTTCAGTTCTCAGTTAGGGCACATGCCTGGGTTGTGGGCCTGGTCCTGGTGTAGGGGGTGTGCAAGAGGCAACCACATATTGATGTTTCTCCCCCTTTCTTTCTCCCTCCTTCCACTGTCTCAAATAAATAAATAAATACATAATCTTTTTCTTTTCTTTCTTTGTTTTTTCTTTAAAGAAAATATACATGTGTCAGTTAAGCATATGCAGTTACTCAACATCATATGTCATCTGAGCATTGCTAATTAAAATGATACACCACTACATATCTGTAAGAATGACCAGTATCCCACGGCACCACCAAATACTGATGAGGATGTGGAGCATCTGGAGCTCTCATCCATTACTGGTAGGAAATGCAGAATTATACAGCTATTTTGCTTCCAATTGTACAGTCTCTTAGAAAACTAAACATACTTTACTTTCACCATATAATCCAGCAGTCAGCCTTCTTGGTTTTTACTCAGATGAGTAAAAATTTACATCTACACAAAAGCCTGCACACAGATATTCATAACAGCTTCATTTATAATTGCCAGAATTTTGAAGCAATCAGGATATCCTTCAGTAGGTGAATGGTGAAACTATTTGGTACATCTAGACACTGGAATATATTATTCGGCACTAAGAAGAAAACAGCTATCAAGCCATGAAAAGACATGGAGGAGCCTTAAACGCATATTAACTAAGTAAAAAGAAGACAATCTGAAAAGGCTGCATATTGTATAATTCTAACTGTTTGACATTCTGGAAAATGCAAAAACTGTGGAGACAGAAAAGAAATATATCAGTGGCGCCCAGGGGTAGATTTTCGTGGTAGAGATGAATATGTGGAGCCAGAAAGATTGAGAAATGTCACCATGCATTTGTCCAATCGCATACAGTGTACAGTACCAAAAGCAAACGCTAATGTAAATCATGGCCTTTGGGTGGGAATGATGTGTCAACATAGGTTCATACCACTCTGTTGGAAGATGTGGTTATGGAGGAGGTTGTGTGCATGTGGGAGCCAGGGGTATATGGCAGCCCTCTACTTTCTGCTGTTTCGCTATAAACTTAAAACTGTTCTTGAAAGGTTAATTTTATCTTGATAAACAGGAAATAAACTTGGCAAATGAGATGGGGAAAAAAGCACAAATAAACAATATTGGGGATAATGCATAACTATGGATGGGAAAAATATAAATATTTCAAAGTTGTAAATGAACACTATGTACTACTTTTACCAATGTACTTGAAAGCTTAAAGATGTAGATTACCACTCTGGCTGGTGTGGCTCAGTGGATTGAGTGTCCACCTGCAAACCGAAAGGTTGTTGATTCAGTTCACAGTTGGGGCACATGCCTTTCTTATAGGCCAGGTCCCCAGCTGGGGGTGTGCTAGAGGGAATCAATGGATGTGTCTCTCACACATTGATGTTTCTCTCCCTCTCTTTCAACGTCTCTCCCCCTCTCTCTAAAAATAAATAAATAGCCCTGGCTAGCGTGACTCAGTGTATTGAGCCTTAGCCTGTGAATGAAAGGGTCACTGATTCAATTCCCAGTCAGGGCACATGCCTGGGTTGCAGGCCAAGTCCCCAGTGTGGGGCACACAGAAGGTAACTGCACATTGATGTTTCTCTCCCTCTCTTTCTCCTTTCCTTCCCATCTGTCTAAAAACAAATAAAATCTTTAAAAGTAATAACAATAGAAATATATAAATAAGTATATAAAATCTTTTAAAAAATGTAATTTACCTCAACCCTCCTTCCCCCCCACCCCCCAAGAAGAAGTAGGACAATAACCATGGGAAAATGTAGTAAATATACTAAAAAGTACATACCTCTCTTTCCCAAAAAGTACTAGGTGATTTTATGGGCAGGTTCTGTCAAATAAACCTTCAAAGGATTGCCAGTTGTATTGAAAGATATTTCAGAATATAAAAAATAACTATATCCATGCGAGTCAAATCCAAATTGCCTTGGTTACAAAATTCCACAAAACTATTGTTGTTATGAATGTGGCTGTTGAATTCATAAATAAAATAATATTGGGTTGGGCAAAAAGTTCGCTTAGTTTTTAATGTACAATGTCTCTAGTAATGCTCAATTAACTTTAACTTTTTGTAAAGTATTTTTATTGATTATGCTGTTACCATTTTCTCAATTTCTCCCCATTTATCCTCCCTCTGCCCTGCACCCCCTAACCTTGCAGCATTCCCTCCCGCTTAGTTCATGGCCATGGGTCATATGTATAAGTTCTTTGAGTTCCCTGTTTCCTATACCATTTTTATCTCTCCCCATCCAATTTATGTGTAGTAGTTACGCTTCGTCTTCCTGTATCGTTCCCCTCCCCACTAAAGTCCCTCTGTGTGATGTCCATTTCTCTGATTCTGTTCCTGTTCTGGTTGTTTGCTTAGGTTTTGTTTTTGTTGTTTTTCATTTAGGTACATTTGTTAATAGCTGTGAGATTGTTGTCATTTTACTGTTGATATTTTTTATTTTCTTTTTCTTAGTTAAGTCCCTTTAACATTTCATGTAATAACGACTTGGTGATAATGAACTCTTTTAACTTGACCTTATCTGGGAAGCACTTTGTCTGTCCTTCCTTCTAAATGAAAGCTTTGCTGGATAGTCATCTTGGATGTAGGTCCTTGCCTTTCATGACTTGGAATACCTCTTTTCAGCCCCTTCTTGCCTGCAAGGTCTCTTTTGAGAAATCAGCTGACAGTCCTATGGGGACTCCTTTGTAGGTAACTCTCTCCTTTCCTCTCCCTTCTTTGAGGATTCTCTCTTTATATTTAATCTTGGATAACTTAATGATGATGTGCCTTGGTGTGTTCCTCCTTGGGTCCAACTTCTTTGGGACTCTCTGAGCTTCCTGGACTTCTTGGAAGTCTATTCCTTTTGCCAGATTGGGGACGTTTTCTTCCATTATTTGTTCAAATAAGTTTTCAGTTTCTTGCTGTTGTTCTTCTCCTTCTGGCACCCCTATAATTTGGATATTGGAACATTTCAGGTTGTCCCAGATGTTTGTAAGTCTCTCTTCATTTTCTTGAATTCTTATTTCTTCATTCTGTTCTGGATGGATGTTTATTTTTTCCTTTTGTTCCAATTGTTGCTTTGAGTCCTAGTTTCCTTCCCTTTACTGTTGGGTCCCTGAATATTTTGCTTTATTTCATTTTGAGTATCTTTCATTTGTTTTTTTCATTTTTCAGCCAAGCTCAATCAGATCTATGAGCATTTTGATTACCAGGGCTTTAAATTCTCCATCAGATGGGTTGGTTATCTCCTCATTGCTTAGCTGTCGTTCTGAAGTTTTGCTCTGTTCTTTCATTTGGGCCATATTTCTTTTTATTGGCGCAGCTGAGAAGTTGTAAGGGGGAGGGCCTTAGGTATTTACCAGGGCAGGGCGACCCTCTTTGCTGTGCTGCAGCTGCTGCCTGTGGGGGCGGGGCCAGAGAGGGAACAATGCAGCTTGCCCGCTCATCCCTAGCACACCTTCCAATGGACTCTCATGTGAGACTGGGAGTTTCTCCTACTGTGGCAATGGCCGTAGTCCACAGTCAACTCTGAGTCTCAGTTTCACTTTCAGCTGTCCCCTCCCTTGCAGTCCTCTGCCTGCCTGTGGGTTTTTACTTGACTGGTTGTTCTGGTTGACTATTTATTTTCTTGGTTGTCAGATTTCCATGAAGTTGGATTTTCTGGCAGTTGTGATTGTTTATTGATTTCAGATTGGTTGTTATTCTTCTTTAGGTTGTGCGAGGAATCAAAGGGTTTCTATCTGTGCCTCCATCTTGGCCGGAACTCCTTCAGTGACTTTAACTTAATTCGAAACAGTTTTGTTTGGGGAGACTTCTGATAAAGATGGTGGCACAGGTAAACATGGCTCACCTCCTCACACAACCATATAAAAATTACAACTAAAATATAAAACAACCATCTCTCAGAGCCATCAGAATTCGAGTTGAATGGACATGTGACAACCACAGGATTAAAGAAACCACATCCCTGCAGGCTGGTAGGATTTGTGGAGACATAGAAAAGGCTGGTCCCACGTCCACGTGTGGTAGATAAAAATTCAGGAGGGGCATCTCAGAAGTGAAGAGTCCCAGCCCTACACCAGGCCTCTCAGCCAAGGGTTCCAGTGACAGGAAGATAAGCCCCCATAACTTCTGGCTGCAAAAACCAGCAGGGATTGAGTCAATGGAAGAAACATCTGGAATCCCAAGCGGTTCCTTTTCAAGAACCCACATGTGGACTTGCTAAGTGGACATGGCCCAGCACTACCAGCAGCCAGCCTGGATTCACAGCTTCATTTTGCTTGGCAATCTAAAGCCCAGCACAAGTAGCAGCCATCTCAGATTGCTTTATAGGTCAAGCATGGTGGCCCTGGGAAAAACACAGGTGGGGGCTGACCTTGCCCTACACCACCCAGGAAACCTCAGACCCTGTGCACCCAGTGGACAGCTACAGACCATGTTGGAGCATGAACACACTGTGCCTGCATAACTGACCCTCCATGGCATGTGGAGGTTTGTGGTCAGTGGTCACAGCCAGTCCTTCCAGCCAACTGGCTTTGGTAAATTCCTCCCATTGACCTGCCAACAGGAATCAAGGCTCAACTACAAGAGGAGGGTGTACACCTCGAGTACTTGGCGTAGGTGATAGGGGAGGCTGTGCCACTGGACCCTATAGGACACCTACTACATTAGGACGTGCTACCAAGACAGGGAGTCATAACAGGTCTTCTCATACACAGAAAGAAAAACAGAGAGGATTAAAAAATGAGAAGACAAAGAAAAATGGCCCAAATAAAAGAACAAAGCAAAACAACTGAAAAAGAGCTAAACTAGATGGAGATAAGCAATCCATCTGATGCAGAGTTCAAAACACTGGTTATAAGGATGCTCAGAGAACTTAGTGAGGACCTGAACAGCATGAAAAAGATCCAGTCAGAAACTGAAGATACACTAATTGAAATGAACAATTTACAGGGAAATAATAGTATAGTGGATAAAGCTGAGAATCAATTCAATGATTTGTAATATAAAGAAGAAAAAAACCAGTCACCACAACAAGAAGAAAAATGAATCCAAAATAATGAGGATAGTGTAAGGAGCTTCTTGGACAACTTTATGCAACTCAGCATTCGCATCATAGGGGTACCATAAGGAGAAAAGAAAGAGCAAGAAATTGGAAATCTTCTTGAAAAAATAATAAAAGCAAGCTTCCCTAATTTGATGAAGAAACAGAAATGCAAATATAGGAAGCACAGAGAGTTCCAAACAAGATGGATGAAAATAGGCCCACTCCAAGATTCATGATTAAAATGCCAAAGTTTAAAGATAAAGCAAGAATCTTAAAAGCAGCAAGAGAAAAACAGTTAGTTGTCTACAGGGGAGTCCCCATAAGACTGTTAGCTGATTCCTCAAAAGAAACTTTGCAGGCTAGAAGGGATTGGTAAGAAATGTTCAAAGTAATGAAAAGCTGGGATCCACAGCCAAGATTGCTCTACCCAGCAAAGCTATCATTTAGAGTCAAAGGGCAGATAAAGAGCTTCCCAGAGAAGAAAAAGCTCAAGAAGTTCACCATCACCAAATATTAGTATATGAAATTCTAAAGGGATTTTGTCATTTAAGAAAAAGAAGATCAAAACTATGAACAGTAGAATGGCAAAAAGTATATATCAGTAATTGAATCTAAAAAACAAAGTAAGCAGACAAGAAGAACAGAGACAGAGTCTTGGATACAGAAAGTGTTTTGATGGTTGCCATATGGGAGGCGGTGTAGGGGAGTGGGTGAAGAGGTGAGGGGAATAAGAAGTACACACTGGTAGTTACAGAATAGCCATGGGCATGTATATATAGTACAGTATAGGAAATGGAGTAGCTAAGGAACCTATATGTATGACCCATGGACATTTATGTGGGCCCCGACTCGTGGGGTCCACTGCGATGTGACTGAGATGAGACAGATACACACAGACTACTGAATCCTGTGGAGCAAAAGGGACAGCACGGCCACTCTCTAAAGGCGAGAGTGCCTCTGAGCGCCTCGGGCACTCTCTAAAGAGAAGAGCATGCTGACCCTAGCCTTGTCAGGCTTTTATTGCTCTTCTGGGCATATTACATAGAGGATGGTCCTCATTTACTATGCACAGGTTCGCTTTAGATGGTTATCTTTTACAGAAAACAAAGGAATGAATGTTGCTAATTACATCAAAAAGGAAGGATATTTGCAAATATAAAGAGAAAAGTGGTTGAACTAGTTACACTTTTCCTTGGAAGGTTTAGCACAGATTTTAGGAAGTTACTTTAAAGCTGCCTCAACTCAGAGTGAGGCAGTTTTAGCAAAAAGCAAGCCTCAAAGCAGCCTAGGTACAATGCAGGCCTGATTTCCCACGGGAGAACCTATCTGTGGGCGTGGGTTCTGTGTACCGGACCTCACTTTCCCCTGGCCTTTCCAAGTGGGAGCTGGGCCCACTTCACACAGGATGGTCTCCTATAGGACATGAACAGTGGTAGGGAATTGCCTGAGGGATATGGGATTGGTGGGTGAATCGGGGCAAAGGGAGAAAAGTTGGAACAACTGTAATAGCATAACCAATAAAATATAATTAAAAAATCATTTTCTTAGATTGTATTATGACAGCTGTCATCCACATGCAGTGAAAAAACTTAAATTGGTAAATTTTCAGCTATTTTAATATTGAAGATAGAAGAAGAAATGCAATATTTTTGGCAAATTATGCTTTATTATTTTATGAAAGATAAAAATGGAACTGAAACGTAAAAAAATTGGTGCTGTCACTGATCAAATTTCTCAGAAGTGGTTTGCAATGTTTCTTGGTACTGTTGACATTTTGAGCAAATAATTCTTTGCTGTTGGGCTTTGTTATGCATTGGAAGCTCTATAGCAGCATCCCTGGCCTCTACCCACTAGAAGCCACTGGTGAGAGAGAGCCAACGCTGAAAATATCCAGATCAATAAAGTTATTGGCGAATGGGTAAAAAATATGTCTTATTTTACAGAAAAAAACTAAATAGTTTTTCCAACCCAATACTTAATTAAATTGAAAACCTAGTAGGATTTCTCCTAAGAATGGAAGAAGAGGTCACCATTGGGGGTAAAACTCATCTAGAGCAGTTACTACTTTAACATGTTAAATCAAGAGAAAACAAAAGGTAATCAAAGTACGTGCCAGTAATGCATTTAATAATATTCTGCATTTATCCATGATTTAGATAAAAGCAATTTTTAGTAAACCAAGAAGGTAGTTTCTCAACTGAGTAAAGGGTATCAACTATAATCTCCAGCACAATTATACTTAATGTTGAAACATTAGAAGCATGCCCATTAAAATCAAAAAGGAGGAGAAATTTTATGTGGATAGTGTAATCATATACCTAGGGTACCCAAGAGGATCATCTGGTAAACTATTAAAGGGAGAACTTTAGGAAAATACCAATGTACATGCCCTCCCCATTGTTTCTCCCCCACCCCGCTTTAATGCCCTTAGAAAACGAAAAGAAACATGGAATAACAGGAGGCTTGCCTGGCCGGGTGGGTGGCTCAGTTGGCTGGAGCATAGTCCCAGGCGTTTGATCACAGCCGGCGCACGTATCTAGGTTTCAGGCTCTATCCTCAGTTGACATGTGAATGGGAGGCAGCTGGTTGACGTCCCATCCCTACCTCCCCAAATCAATCAATATGTCCGTGGGTGAGGATTTTTTTTTTTAAAAAAAGAAAGGAGGCTCAAGTTTCAGTGACACTGTACATATCCCAATTCTTGAGTATAGAAATGAAGGATAATGAATATATAAAAATAAGTATGGAAATCTTATAAATACTTAAGTGCCAGGAATCACAACAAAAGGTAGACAGTTTGGCCAATAAGTTTTGTTACATTGCATGGAAAGAAAAAAAGTTTTTCAGGGAGAGGATGCAGACAACTGTAATTGAACAACAATAAAGTAATATTTTTAAAAAAGTCTTTATTCTTCCCACTTGGTAATACAGAATGTATTCAAGTATCACTTCTATTTATTTTGACATACTAAAAAGATAAATCTTATCTAGTCACAATTGCGAAGTATTTTAAATTTTGTCCTCTCTACTTTTTTTGTTAATTAACGTATGTCAGGCACATCAGTATATGGGTTTTAATTTTACTCGTTAGAGAGGCAGTGGCCCTCCCCTGTGGGAGTTGTTCCTGGTCCAATGAGGACAATGGAGGGGTAAATAAATTCCTGCCGATAATTCCTTTTATGTGCCTCCAAACTTCTAGTCCACAGTTTACACAAAGTCATTCTGATCCTAAATATAATCGATTTGTTGTTTTTAAAACTCAATATTGGGGGAGGTAGGGAGATGAGGGGCTGGTGGAGAAGGGACCATTGAACTTGTGGACTCTCACATCTCATCACAGCTCTCCAGGCTTTTCCCACTTTCATTCTTACCCAGCCTTTTGCTTCTTTACTCTGTAGATTAATTTCTCTTCAGTTTTACAAATTAAATAGAATTTTCTGCACTTACTAGATTCTTCCCATGCTCCTTCAGATTAAGCAAAACAGCAAATCAGAAAATTTGAACTGCAGCAATGTCTATATCTGGCCTATATTTTAAGGCCAACTTTTACATTTGAGTTTTGATCTTATCAGAATGTTTGTGGGATGTTTCTATTCTTTTTTTTTTTTTTAATAAAATTTTATTCCTTTATTTTTAGAGAGAGAGGAAGGGAGAAAGGGAGAGAAGCATCAGTGTGTGGTTGCCTCTTGCATGCCCCCTCCTGGGGACGTGTCCCGTAACCCAGGCATGTGCCCTGACTGGGGATTGAACTGGTGACCCTTTGGTTCTCAGGGCAGCACTCAATCCACTGAGCCACACCAGCCAGGGCTGTTTCACACCAGACAAATACGATGATTTCATCTGTCATATCTTAAATCCTTTCCTTTCCTGGTATATCAGTCAGGGTTTTTAGTTGTAGACAAATTTTATGGGGTTGAGTGAAAAAGACTTTAAAGATGGAAAATCAGCCAGATGATTTACAGCATATTGAACGGCTAAGAAAGGTTTAGTATATTAGAAGAGCAAACACCACCCCAAATTAAGTACGTACACTAAAAGGTGGAAAATACACAGAAGTTAAAAAATAAAGAGGACCCAGCAAGAAGATTTCATTGAGTCTTAGGCGAGAATGAGGCAGAGGCAGTATTTGAAGAATATAATGGCTGATAATTTTCCAGATTGATGAGACAAAAGTACCACAGATTCAAGAAGCCAAGCAGCTCCCATGCATTATAATAAATACGATTTTGTCGATCTTAAGCTGTGGTTTTTCACATTTTGACATGTATGAAGTTTGAATGCATCTTTCAATTAGTGACAACTCATAGTCCAACAAGATTGAAATTTTAACTTGTGTAAAAATTTTCCAGAAGAAATCCACATTTTAAATCATAGTAAAACTACAAAAACAAGAGCAAAAATAAAGTAGGATACAAGAGATTATTTTCACTGTGAAAGTATATGTGTATATATAATAATATAGAGAAAAAATAGAGAGTATATTATATTCTTCTCAAGAATGGCTGATTCCTCAACAGCAACAGTGGACATGGTAGCTGGATGATACCTCAATAGGTTGAGGGAAAATAAATACAAACCTAGAATACTGTGTTCGTGGAAAATGTATTGACAAACAGTATTATCTTTTATAATATAAATGGCTTTATGTTGTACCTGGCCTTGGTACTATTGGTGTTAATTGATGTTTCAAATGTTCAGAATTATTTAAGCAAGTATTGGGGTGTTATTGTGGGGGGGGCAGGGCGAATGTTGAATGCAGAACAAGTTGTGCTTAATAAGGATGGAGTGTATAACCTTAAATGAATATGTATGGAAAGCTGTGATCTAAGAATTCATCTTAGAGTCCCAAGAAATGAGCTGGATGTGTCAAGATAGAAAAAGAGCTACAAAATAAATGCAGAGAAAATGCAAGAAGAGATAACAGAGAGCAGAAATTAATAAAATAAAAAAATAAGTACATAGTAGAGGGGGTCATCAAGAAGCCAAAATATTTTTTTATGCTGATAACATTGACATACGGTAAGATTAGAAGGAAGGCACAAATAGCTAAGATCAGGGATGGGGGGAGTCATTTTGAATCCTGCAGATATTTTTTAAAACTTATGAGACATTGTGGATAACTATGTCAAAATTTGAAGTTTTAAATGGATAAATTCTGCAATTTACCAAAACTGATATAGAAATAGAAAAATCTGTATGGGGCTATAACTATAAAGTGAAATTTTCCTGTTTTAAAAAAAGTTGACTTCCAGCCAAGATAGAGGCATAGATAGATACACTTTGCCTCCTCGCACAGTCAAAAGAAGGACAACAAGTTTAAAAACAAACAAACAAAAAAACCCAGAATTGCCAGAAGATCTAACTGTATGGAAATCTGACAACCAAGGAGTTAAAGAAGAAGCCTTCATCCAGACTGGTAGGAGGGGCCAAGATGAGCAGTCAGGGGGAGAGGACTCGAAACAAGGCAGAGACTGGTGGACTGGGCAGTCCCACATTTGTGTGCGGATAAACCAGAAGAGCAGGGGAGGGAGACAGACCACGCAACCCCGGGGCTCCAGCAGGGGAAGTAAAGCCACAAGACCTCTAGCTGTAAAAACCTGTGGGGATTGTGGCAGTAGGAGAAACTCCCAGCCTCACAGGAGAGTTTGTTGGAGAGACCCACAGGGTCTTAGAACGTACACAACCCACCCACATGGGAATCAGCACCAGAACGGCCCAATTTGCTTGTGGGTAGCTGAGGAAGTGACTGAAAGGCAGCCGAGAGCAGAGCAGGAGGCATTGTTCCCTCTCAGATCTCACATACAGCACCACAAATCAGCAGCGTGGGTTTCCCCACTGTGGCGAATACCTACGGCTCTGCCCCTTGCTACCTAAGAAGCACAATGAGACCAAAAATATGGCCATAATGAAAGAACAGACCAAAACTCCAAAAATGGAACTAAATGATGAAGAGATAGCTAGCCTATCAAATGCACAGTTCAAAACACTGGTAATCAGGTAGAAAATGCTTGAATGTGGTCACAAAATAGAGTAAAAAGTGAAGGCTATGCAAAGTGAAATAAAGAAATATATACAGGGAACCAACAGTGAAGGGAAGGAAACCGGGACTCAAATCAATGATTTGGAGCAGAAGGAAGAAATAAACAACCAGAGCAGAATGAAGAAACAAGAATTCAAAAAAGTGAGGAGAGGCTTAGGAACCTCTGGGACAACTTTAAATGTTTGAACATCCGAATCATGGTTGGGGTCGGGGGCAGGAGGAGAAGAGGAAGAGCAAGAAATTGAATACATAATGAAGGAGAACTTCCCCAGTCTTGCAAAGGAAATAGACTTCCAGGAAGTCCAGGAAGCTCAGAGAGTCCCAAAGAAGTTGGACCTAAGAAGGAACACACTAAGACATATCATAATTAAGTTACCCAAGATAAGGAGAGAATCTTAAAAGCAGCAAGAGAAAAGGAGACAGTTACCTACAAACAAGTTCACATAAGGCTACCAGCTGATTTCTCAAAAGAAACCTTGCAGGCAAGAAGAGACTGGAAAGAAGTATTTGACATCATGAAAGGCAAGGAACTACATCCAAGATTACTCTATCCAGCAAAGCTATCATTTAGAATGGAAGGGCAGATAATATGCTTCACAGATAAGGTCAGGTTATAGGAGTTCCTCATCACCAAGCCCTTATTACATGAAGCGTTAAATGGACTTGTCTAAGAAAAAGATGATCAGAACTATGAACAGTAAAGTGACGACAAACTCACAACTATCAGCAAGTAAACCTACCCCCCCCTCCCGCCCCAAAACTAAGCAAACAACTAGAACGGGAACAGAATCAGAGAAATGGAGATCACATGAAGGGTTATCAGTTGGTGGGGGAAATGGGGGAAAGGTACAGGGAATAAGAAGCATAAATGGTAGGTACAAAATAGACAGGGGGAGATTAAAAATAGTATGGGAAATGGAGAAACCAAAGAACTTATGTGTACGATCCTTAGTTCATGTCAATGGGAATGCTGGTGGGAGGGGGTGTGCAGAATAAAGGGGAGAAAAAATGGGACAACTGTAATAGCATAATCAATAAAATATACTTTAAAAAAAGTGTTAAGAGTCCAGATTGGTGTACTGGAAAGTTCTACCAACATTTAATGAGATAGTAATTCCAGCCTTATAGTCTGTAATCTTAATAGTCTTTTAGAAGATAGTAAAAGAGGATCCCCCACCTATTTGAAGCTTATTATAACCTTGATGCCAAAACCCAAAGAAAAATTACATAGATACAAATGAAGAAAAACCTAAAATATTGGTAGGTTGAATTCAGCGATACATAGTAAGGATAACAACCCAGCATGGCAACTCAGACTTATCCCCGGAATGCTAGATTGATTTAACCCGAAACAGTTCAGTATTATTGGTCACTTAAACAAATTAATGAAAAGGCATTCCAGTCGATTCAGAGGAGAGGAAGTTACTAAGAATCAGTGGCCATTCATGATTTTAAGGAGAAGCCATTAACAAAGGCACGGATTAATTTGTAATTAATCTAAAAAACGTCTGTAGGAGATATTACAGCTTGTGCTGAGATGTTGAAGATTTCCCTTTTACATGGAGTTGAAGGCATGAACATGTTCTCTTCTGTTCACCATTGTAGTGAAGGTGATCCTAACCAGTAGTACACGAGAAAGGAAAATAAAGTGCAGCTGTTACAAGGGAGATGGCAACCAGTAAATATTCTGTGATGATACGAATTGAATACATAGAAAATCCAAAGGCGTCCACAGATAAGTTTTTAAAGTAAATGATGTTAGAAAGAAATATAAAAATCTTTTTTTCTCTCTCAGCATTTACATGCCTCTATACCCAACAGGAAGAAATAGGCTTATCTGACTAGAAAGAGTCATATATCATAAGCATGTTCATAGTAGCATTAATCAAAATAGCTCCAATCTACTAATAACCAAAGTATCCACAGATAGATAATTATGGTATATTTATATAATAGCTATTCAGTATCAAAAACAAAACAAAACACGTTAACTAAAGCTATAAGTGGTTACATAGGTGAATCTTAAAAACCATCAAATGAAAGATTAAAAAACCTGATATATGGTTCTGTTCATATGAAATTCATAAAAATAATTTATAAAATTCATCAAAACTAAGCTTTGTTGCTTAAAGATTCATATTTAGGTGGTAAAAGTATAAATAAAAATATGATGGTGATTATCTCTTGGGGAAAGAGGAACTTCCTAGTGAGAAGGGATCCACTAGCACACCTGTTTGCTTAGTAACAATATGTAAGCTGCTCATTTATGTTTATGAACTTTTCTAGGATTGTGTTATTTCACAATAAAAATAATTTTAAGCCGCACAGACACAGGAAAAGGAACAACCTTAAAATGTAAGGTTCAGTTTATATTTTGACATGTAGGATTAATGGTGACTGGTATCTTGCAAGTAGATCATAGCATTTTGCCAAGACAGTGTCTTTGCTGTTTGCTAGGTTCTAGTGTCACATCTGTCCTGAACTTGACTTTGGTCATGTCCGTTCATTTTACCTACCTTTACTGCCTTTGTGGTTACTCCTGCCGTATCAAAGTTACGCTGTCTGACTTTTTAAATCCTGACGTACTTTTACTCCATGTTCTATGTCTGTACATACTGCTCTATACTCTGTGGGGATGCCCTTGGCTGTTCAGCCCCCAGTCTCCTCAAGAGCAGTATCTTTTCCACAGATTCAGAGAGTATCAATAACATTTCATTCTGGCATTGTGCTCACAGACATTATGTACAGTTCTGTACCTCCTATTCAGCTTGTGTGACGCCCTCTGGATCTCTTCATTCTCTGAATTCTTACTACATTTACTGTTGTCATTTTGATTTAACTGAAGTTAGTTGCATTTTCTATTGTTTCCCTACCATTTTCCTCCCATGAGTTGCATGGTTAGCATACCATATTGCAAGTAGCTATCCCTCTTTCCTTGAAAGCAATTAATATAGAAGCTAATTAGCACGGTTTCCACATATACCATTACTCTGTGAGGGAACTATGTAAAAATGGATCTTATTATAAATTGCCTTGTGTTTTGATTGCTTATTCTTAGTTTTAGCATGGCTAGATTAAACATACTTTAAGACTCTGAGCGTTTACAACCTGAGGACACCCATTAAATATATTGAAACGTCATTGTTAAAAGAATAAAAGGATGCTTCCGTTCATGAACTTGAAGAAACTATTTTTCTCTTTAATTGGAATCAGATCCACTATTAGGGGAATCCAACAAACAAGTAGTTTGTATCATTTTATTTACTAAGTTGTGCTACTCATCTGTGGGCAAAAGGAAATACCACTGAGCAGAGCAGAACGTGTAGACTTCCTTTGCATGCACATATTTGGACAGAGGGTATAGAAGCCACTCTCTTAATTTTCTTGAAGTAAAAAACAATATTGGTTCTTGTTATTTTGGGGCCTATAGTCTCCAGAGGAAATAAAAGCTTTGGAGCTTCTCCGGAGGGCAGGGGGTGAACATTTGTAAATAAGTTACAAATTTTGGACACTGTAGGCTTGTTGAAGTTCCAGGGACTTCAGGAGGGAGGAACTCAGTAAAATGAGGTCATCATAATCAAGACGTAGAACATGGGCAACTACCAGTGAAAGTGACACGTGTCTTTAAGTGTGGCTGACACACCTGTGAAACCAGTATTTGTGTCCTCCGAAGACTCCAGTGTGCAGTTCTTCTCTGTTACGAAAGAAATAGTCATAAGCTTCTTCAAATGTCTAGCGTAGTTTCAGGTTTACGTCGAAAGGTCATATGAAATAAAATCTTACTCTTCAAAACAGCCTTTTGATTAGCAAAATGTTGATCATGGTTAAAGCTCGATTGTAGGTAAGTGTGTAGGAGTTCAGTATACTGTTCTTGAGAGCGTCAGAAGAACAGTATGTGTACCGCTGGCGCTACGAATTCATGAGCTTTGTTTTCACAAGTCAACCACATGTGGATTGAAAATATTTAGGAAAAACATGTTATGTTGCTCATGTGTGCTGTGTAGTTAGGCCTGCAATGGCTGCATGTGTAGCGACTCTTTCTTGTCATTATTTACTGAAAACACAGTATAACAACTCTTTCCATTGCATTTACAAAGGTATTATAAAGGATTTAAAGTATGCAAGAGGATGTGTGTAGTTACGTCCAAATACACCATTTTATGAGGGACTCGAGTGTCTGGGGACTTTGTGTCCATGGAAGGTCCTGGAATGAAGCTCCCCCAACACACAGATGGGAGGGACGACTGTGTTTAACTTTTTCTGTACTGAATGGGTGTGGGGGCTTCTGTGGAAGATGATATGACTTCACTAATTCGAGCTGAGAAGGAGTTATCATACTTCCGTTTCACCGTGGGTACTTTCTGTACACATGCTCTCATCATGGTTCAGAACCAGAAAGGATAGAGCATAGAAGGACAAACAAATGGCAGCAGGTTTCTCAGATTATGCGGTAAGGTTTTTGTGCGGCAGCTTGAAAGTAGTAGTATTTAGTAGCTTCTTTGTCCAAGTTTTTTGATTTAGAACCTCGGGAGATTGGTTTTCTTTTTTAAGATTTTATTTATTTTTAGAGAGAGGGGAAGGAGAAGAGAGGGAAAGAAACATCAATGTGTGGTTGCCTCTCACGTGCCCTTTACTGGGGACCTAGCCCTCAGCCCAGGCACGTGCCCTGACTGGGGATTGAACCAGCGACCCTTTGGTTTGCAGGCTTGCACTCAGTCCACTGAGCCACACCAGCCAGGAAAGGAAATTTTATTTTCATGCTGTTTTGTTTCTTTTTTTAAACTGGGTTGGGTTTTCCCCAATGAGGGAAGATTTTTATGTCCATCTCAGAAAATATTCTGCATTTTCTTAAAAACACAGGATCAGTATGTTTCCTTAGCTATAAATCACATGTATACATTAATACTAAAATGTGAAATAAATTTATGTTTTAGATAAGCATTAAAAAACCTAAAACAATTTTTAGTGATCATAAAAAGATGACTGTTAATTTATTTTTGGTTCAGCCATAATTAACCACAATAAATTATTGATATTCCACTATTTTCATCTCTGTAAAAGTCAATTTAATTTTTTTATTTTTCAGTTAAAGTTTACATTTACTATGTATTACTTTCAGGTGTGCAGCATAGTGGTTAGACAGTCACATATTTTACAAAAGTTATTCCCTCAGCATTTCAAGTGCCCGCCTGGAACCATACGTAGTTACCACAGTATTATTGACTACATTCCCTATGCTCAAACATCCCACGTCTGTTTTGTAATTAGCAGTCTGTACTTGTCAGTCCCTTTGCCTTTCTCACCCAGTACCCCCGCCCTCTGCTCTCTGGCAGCAGTCAGTCTTGTGTTCTCTATCCGTGAGCCTGTGTCTGTTCTGTTTGTTTGTTTGTATTGTTCTTTGGATTCTGCATGTAAATGAAATCATATGGTATTTGTCTTTCTCTGACGGACTTATTTTGCTTGGCTTAATACTATCTAGGTCCATCCATGCTGGTGCAAATAGTAAGGTTTTATTCTTGTTTATGAGCAAGTAATATTCCATTGTAGCGACACACCACAGCCTTTTTATTCACTTGTCCATTGATGGGCATTTAGGTTGCTTCCATATCTTGGCTACTGTAAGTAAATTTACACTGAACATAGGGGCATATATATTCTTTTAAATTAGTGTTTTAAGTTTCTTCAGATATTATTGAGTCACTTAGAATCACTGAGTCAAAAAGCAGTTCCTTTTAATTTTTTGAGGACCCTCCATACTGTTCTTCATAGTGGCTGCACCAGTCTGCTTTTTCACCAAAAGTTCACGAGGTTTTCCTTTTCTTCACATCCTCTCTGATACTTGTTTGTGGATTTGATAGCCATTCTGACAGGTGTGAGATGGTATGTCATTGTGGTTTTAATGTGCACTACTCTGGTGATTAGTTACTTTGAGCAACTTTTCATCTGTTTATTGGCCATCTGTATGTCTTCTTTGGAGAAGTGTTCTCTGCCCATTTTTTAATGTTTGGGGGGGGTGGTTGTGTGAGTTTTTAATAAATTTTGCATATTAACCCTTACCAAATACATCATTGGCAAATATCATCTCCTATTCAGGTTATCCTTTTGTTTTGTTGATGGTTTCCTTTGCTGTACAGCAAACACCTTTTTAGTAGTGCCATTCGTTTATTCTATTGTTTTCATTGCTGGAGGAGATACCAGAAAAAATATTGTTAAGAGAAATGTCAAGTTTTACTACCTATGTTTTCTTCTAGGAGTTTTAAGTCTTTGATCCATTTTGAGAAAAACCCAAAACTTTTAAAAGGAAGTTCTTACAGGCTTGTATAAGTCCTCGTTAAATTTTTTTTTTTTAATGAAGGTCAAAAATCTTTCTTAGGAAAAAAAAGGATTTTCTATTTCTAAGTCCTTATTTTTAGTTCTGTGGAATTCTGTAGAGTTTATGTGTGTGCCAGTCATCTTAAATAATACTTTTAAATCCTTCTTTTGAAAGAATTGCTTTAAAAACCACAAAGGATTTAGTGAATCTTGTAATTTGTATGAAAATTTACATTCTACTTCAGGAGCCCTTTTAAAATTTTTATCAAAGTAATGCATTTATAGGGTTTTGTTTTTTTTTTTTTTAGTCTAACAGTTTTACAAGGATTATAAGTGAAAAATAGTGCTTTAGATCCTGAGTTTCAGTCTTTCTCCACAACAGAAAGAACTGCGTACCGTTTCTTAATAGCTTGCTTATACTGCCATCTGCTATGTCTACTCACTTCTTTCTGTAAAGTGAGGGTTAAGCTGGGAAACTAACGTCCACGTGCCAAGACTGGGGGCGCCTCTCCTGTGTGTCTTCCCATCATTCTACTTTGTGCTGTTTTAAGATGGTGATTTTCACACCTTGTCTGTTGTTCTGTTTTATCAATACGATGGCAGTTCTTACTCATTCAGACGGTTTAAATCACTGAATCTGTTCCTTTGTTCCTTGACGTTTTCCCTAAAATATACCTTTTCAAAAAGTGGAAAAACGGCATCATTAGAAGCAGGTTAATGGGGCCAAAGGGTGGTTGAAACGGCAGTTCCTGAACAGACGTTGGTACCACAGATCTCTTCTAGTGCTTTATCAGGATGATAATTAAGGCATAGAATAATTGTTCCTGTTTCATTGTCTTTTGAAATTGAAGTCTGGTGCCCATAAAATGCCACATGAGAATGTTGAAATAAAAATTATTTGGTCATTTAGAAGTAGAAGTATGTATATCTGCATGTTTATACATAGTGATGTCTGTCTATCCATCTATCTATAATATATAAGGTATTCTTAAATTTTTTATGTTTGTGTGTGTTTGCTCCCTGCCAGGCTTAGAGCAATAGACTATTGACTTGTTATAAATATATAATGGGAGCATTAAAGACCTATAAGGAGGATTGAACTCTGATACTGAAGAATACCCAGTAGAAAAGCTCACTATATAACTTTAAATTAGCTTAACATTTTTGCTTTTCTGATTCTGTTGTGAAACTAAGTACTTCAACAGTGGTCTTTCTATGAAGGATAAGCCCTAGTGGCTTTTAAGATAAATTCCTGCCCTGGCTCAGTTGGTTGGGCATCCTACCACAAAGCAAAAGGTCACTTAATTCAATTGTCAATCAGGGCACACACCTGGGTTGTGGCCCAGTCCCCAGTTGGGGCTTTTGTGGAAAAGGCAACCAGTTGATGTTTCCCTTTCTCCCTCCCTTCACTACCCCCTCTAAAAAATAATAATAATTGCTAATGACAAAAGTAACTATTGATTTTCATGCAAACAGTGATTCTGCAATCATTCAGAATTCAAAAAAAAGAAATACTAGCTAGCGATGTACCATTTCAACCAGTTTTCCCTCCCCACAAACATAGTTTCTAGGCTGTAACTGTTCCTGCCTTGAAATTTAATTTATATTATTTGGTATATATTGTCTTTCTAGCAGTCAAAAAATGAAAAGTTAAGTTCTAGATAGTCTTCCGAGTTGGCTGATTAAGTGCTAGTTTTTTAACTATATTTCTGTAAACATAGGAACTGAACCGAAGGAATCTTAGAGAGAAAAGAAGATTTATAGTCTCCGCTGTGATATGTAGGCCATCTGAGAGCTGGGGTGAGGAAATTCTAATGGTGCCTGTCCCCCATTGATTAATGGCTGGATTGAAGGAAAAAAACACAGTGCTGTTTTTTAAATTTTCATCAGTATGATTTTCTCAGAAGGATGGGCAGGGGTTGCAGGAAATGAGGGAAGCAATGTCCCAGGATATGCTTTGCTGATGTGTACCAAAGTCAGTGAAGCAGAGAAAAAGTTGTGCTAGCTCTTTAAACAAGCTACTTGAACTGTAATGTTTCAAACTGAATCAGTCCAGTCTCTTCATTTTGGCCTGTTTTTCAGAAGCAAGGTTATACATAAAAGCCAGCAAACAGAAGGAACTTTCAAATAGTGACGAGGTAAACAATGTATGGGAAGTTAATCCACTCGTGTTTAAGCATAGTAGTGGTCCTTAGTAACACTATCACACTTGAGGAGAGGGTGCTTCTTGTTCTCGTAAGGAAATTAAACAGAGACAGTAAGAGATGAGGGATTAAAGATGAACTGATGAAACAGTACCATGAAAAAGAAAGTTCACAGAACTAAAAAAAAAAAGATTGAAGGAACAAGTAATAATCTGGCAGAACCTAAAACTGCATTGGCAACAGCAAGAAATAGAGCAGATACTGTGAAAAGCAGAGACATGTAAGACAGGAAAAGGACAGAATTAGCAGATGGTAGACACAGAGGACAAATTAACAGACTGGGTTGGGTACAAATCAAGCAGGATACAGTCTTAATAATGAAAGGATCTTAAAGTAATTAGAATCTGAATGGCTCAGAGAAAGTTAAATGCTAAGATAGACCCTAGGAACTACTAAAAACTTCAAGAATAAGCAAAGAAACCTATGTATGTGCCAGTTGAAAATGGATTTGAATTATACAATGAAAATTATTTTGACCACAGACTTCAATAACAGCAGGTACCATGAGAAGATGGATGCTGTCAACACAGAGAATATTGATGGGAGAACATAGTGGTGGGGGTGGGGGCTGAGCAAAGTCAGCATTTGAGTACATTTAAAAGTTTGAATTATGTCTGAGTAATTAGGATAATCAATAATGTAATTAGTGAAAAAATTACATAAAATTATAATCAACTGGGAAAAGGTCCGGGTAGTTTCATTCAAAACGCTAGGGCGAAGTATATGGTCATTTAATACAAGGACAATCAGTGCATTATTTAAAGTTGACAAACCAAGAAATAGGTTTAAGTATTGATTGTGTTATGTTTAATAAACATACATTAGATTTCATTATTTTCCGTATAACCATTGCAGAGCCATTGATGGACAGATCATGTAGTAAAAAGAAAAGCAGAACAAAAAGAAAATTTTAAATGTTATATTTCTTGTAAAATGGTACTTAACCTAATAGAGAAAAAAGATTTGTAGGCCTACTGTAATGCCTAGCAGTACGAGTGGATTTTAAACCCCCCATTCTGTTTATCAGGGCAGTATTTGAACATTCTTTGGTAGCTTCTAGAATGGATCAAAAAGCTGTAAACTCCAACATATACTATCTTTAAGAAATATGTGTAAAGCAGAGGAATTCAGATTTATTGCTGTCATTTATCTTGAAGAAGTTACTCTCATTACTTTCTAAAAAGAAAATGAATGCTTATATAATATTCTTCTAGACCTAAGACTATAACGATAATAAAATAGTTCCCATCAGGTTTACATTCTAGCAGAGAAAACTAGAGTAAATCGTGATTACAGAGTTAGTAATGTGGTGTTGGCAGAAATACAAAGTATCAAGAAAATGTGGCACTGGGGAACCTTCCCGAATCGGGGGGCTTGGGGTTAGGAGGCACTGTCAAAGGAGACTTATTTGAGGAAGTGAGGTTTAAGCTGAGAACTAAAGGTAGAAGAAACACCTTCAAGTAAAATGGTTAGCCATTTAGATTCAAATGAAATATAATCCTTGCTTTACTCCTTATTACACACAAAAAAATTTCCATGTGAATCAAGAGTTTTAGTAGAAACAGTTTAAAGGAGAGGCCTAAATTGTGTGTGAATTTTTATAATCTTCGGGTATAGAAATCTTTTAAAGCTTGATATAAAATCCAGAAATCATAATGGGTCACAAGATAATTTACCTACATAAAAATTATAAGTGGCAATTAAACACCTTTAAAAAACATAGACAAGTTAGAAACTGGGGGATGAAAGCAAACCATGAGACAAAGGGTTACTCTTCCTGTTTACATACTGAACTCATAAAATAATAGTATGATCTTCACAAAAAAATATTTTCAGCCTCTCTAGTAAAGAAATAGAAGTTAAGTCTATATATGTTTTCCCCCATTAGATGGGCCAAGATTCTAATCTAGGTTTGTTTGTATGTGAAACAGCTGAATGTCCTTCAGTATAATGTTATTTAAGTAAATTATAGTACATGGAGTTAAAGTGCGTAGTATATTGCTATGGAAAATTATGCAACAATGAAAAAACAGTGTGGACCAGTGTTCATTGACAGAGATGCCTGTTAATATTGTTTAGTGAGGAAAGTAGGTTATATATCTGGGATACGGCATTATTTTTACAACATTACGGGCACATGTCTATTTTGCTGTGTGCACATAGATTGCTGTCTAGAACTTTTACCAAAGTATTAGGAGCCACTGATTTTGTATAGTCAAGTTTTGGATAACAGAAGTTTGTCTTGACTCGTGAGCATGAGTATTTTTCTTTAAGGTGTTTAATTTGTTTACCTATTTATAGTTAGTGTTAGCTTCATATGCTTTCTATTTAGATAAAACGTAGCATCTTAGGCTTTCTCAGAGATAAAATTTATAGGAAAGCATTTGATATTCTGCTCCTTATTATTTTTTTTTTTAAGATTATTTGTTTTTGGAGAGAGGGGAAGGGAGGGAGAAAGAGAGGGAGAGAAACATGAATGTGAGAAACATCAGTTGGTTGCCTTTCCCTAACCAGGGATTGAACCTGCAACCCAGAAATGTGCCCTGACTGGGAACTGAGTTGGTGACCTTTCACTTTGCAGCCGACGCCACACCAGTTAGTGCTGCTCCATAGGCTTTGATTAGTTGAATCATCAGGGACAACTTTAACTTTATATGAGTACCCCTTTTATAATGTTGACATCTTGATCATTTTATTGAAACATACTGTAGTTAAAGTATGTATTTATAAAAAGATATATATTAGTCTTAGGATAGTGTTCCCATTTGAATGATTTCTTTTCTGGAGACATAGTAAGTGCTTTGACTCAAAGCCTGAACAAGATCTTTATTAAGAATATTGGAAATCTCTTGAGTATTTTTTTAAACCTTAGAACTTTCTGTTTGTAAAAAACATTGTAGTTATTGAAACTTAATTTTTACAAGTTAAAAAATATGACCAGATTCTGTGATAATAGTTTTGCTGGTTTCATTGATTTACAGATTGAAAGGTAGTGGTGGTTGTTTCTTAACCTATTGCATTCCTTTTAGAATATTAAGATATTAAGGAGAACAGAGACCATGTCTTGACTGATTTAATGGGACATATTGTGCTAAGTATTTACCACTATCCTCAGCCAGTTGCAGTTTACTCGAAACTTTGTAGGTAGTACTTGGCATGTCATGCTTCTTGATATCTTAAGTAATGAACTACCTCTGTATATTTAGATACATGTTTTATGAAAAGCTGATACTATTTGATAGAGAAACATTTTAAGATATACTTATTTTCTCTTTTCTCCCTTTTTCTAGTCAATTAAAAAGTATTTCAAGAAGTATTTAGAAAACAAGTCTGTTTTGTAAAATGAGAGTCCTGTAAATAATTTCATTTTTTTAATTTGTAGGGGGAGCTGTGCTTGGTGGTTTACTTGCTAATATATTTAAACTGGTATAATTAAGATTATTAATAAAATTATTTGAAAAAATATAACCTAGCCTTTTAAAATAAAATAGCATTACTTCTCATAAGGTACCACTAAAGATAGTACAACATTCATGCTTAAGTTTTAGGTGTAGTACTGTTGAAATACTAATAGCTTAACTTCCCAGGATAAATGCAAAATAAGAAGTACCAAATAGCAACAAAAACTCAATCTGCTTTCATACTTACATACCTCCATTTGCTACAATTTGTAGCCACACAGCTCATTTCCTCTGAGCAAAAAGGTTATATATAATCTTGGTTTATTTTAATTTAGTTCATTGGTTTTCCCTGTAGAAAATCAGGTTTTTGGAGAGCTCTAACAGTGTGCTATTGCTGGGCTCTCATCCTTTCTGTTTAAATAATGCAGGTACTTTGATGGAAACCTGGAGAAGCTCTTTGCTGAGTGTCATGTAATTAATCCAAGTAAAAAGTCTCGAACACGCCAGATGAATACAAGGTCATCAGCACAGGATATGCCTTGTCAGATCTGCTACTTGAACTACCCTAACTCGGTGAGTATCTGGTAGTTTAAGGCCAGCACTGACTTTATTTCAGAGGGTAAATCAGCTTTCATAATTTAAACAAAGAAGGATCTGGGAGTCTGGGATTGTATAAAACAATAACCTATTAATACATTAGGGATGAGGAAAGAAAGAGAAAGAATAAGACCCTGTTCTAGCCCCCTTTTCCCCTTTGCTTTTTAAAGCAGCAGTTTATCCAAGTTGTCATTGCACATCTAAATCTTTTCTGAGCTTATCTTACCACCATGGAAGAAGTGTGTAATAGATAGGCAGTGAGTAGAATTATTTTTCATCCAAATTAAAACATATTTAAAACTAAGTTTTTAAAATATATATCCAGCCTTGGCCAAGTAGCTCAGTTGGTTAGAGCATCTTCTGGATATGTCAAGGTTGCAGGTTTGATCCCCAGGCAGAGCACATACAAGAATCAACCAATGAATACATAAATAAGTGGAACAACGAATAGATGTTTCTCTCTCTCTCCTTCTTCCTCCCTCCTTCTTCCTCTTCTCCTCCCTCTCTCCCTCCTTCACTGCCTCTTTCTCTCTCAAGTCAATCAATAAAAAAAGAGTAAATAAATATGTATATATCCAAAACACATATAAAATGTCTCTAATGCTATTTCACTGTATAAGTGAAATTTCACTTAATACAGATCCATTCTAATGGAGGTTCTTAAATAAAGCAAGGGATGACAGAGTTGGAGCAGACACTAGGACTAATTAATTGATGTTTCTCTTAAATAAAAATATCCTTAAAATCTGTTGAATTTAGATGATTTACTTTAGAGTGTATAGTAGTTTTCAGCTTAAATAAACATAATCTTCCTATGAAGGTTGTACTTTATTAATAACCTTGGGAAAATAGTATTTGTGGCAAAGATGTGTTTAGTTACTTGGAATTTACCTGTTAAGATGTTTGAAGATATCTAAAAAATCACTTAATTCTATAATAATTATAACTATTTTGTTTATATCCTCTGCTTTAATAGATAAGCGTCTCTAATATATATTGTATAAAGTTTATATGTTTATCTCTGAGGAGGCTCATTTGCAGAGAACCACTTTTTTTACATGTACAAATGTTTAGAAAAGAGGTTTTAAAAGAAAATTAATTGAGAACTCTTAGAAAATTAATTGAGAACTCATGTGTTAAAATAATTTAGTTGATAAAGTGCTGAATTGAATTTCCAAATTCAAGTTTTGATCATAGCTCTAACAGTAGGTATTTGATTTTGGGTAGGAAGTCATTTAATCTCATTGGGTTTCAGTTTTATCTTTCAAATGGGTTGAATAAGATATTCTTTCCAATCTTTTAGCCTGAGAATTGTATGTATTTCCTTTCCTTAAATCACAATCCTGCCTTGAGTATTATAAAAAACAATTAGCACTACTATTAAAAATGTATGAAATTCATGTTTTCACCATTTCATTATCCTTAGTTAACAGATTCTCTTTGCCACTTGACATTTATATACTGTATAGAGTTTTAAAATTTCTGTGAAGTAACACTTAGACTCTAATTTGTCCCAGGTTATATAAAGTTTCCTTACTCCTTGGCATTTCTCCTTTTATTCTATTATAGCCAGTTTCTCCTTTGTTTAAATCTTAAATGGAATTTGAGTATTGAAGGTATGTGCTTACAAATATCTCTTTTAATTTTCTCAGTGCCTTTGGTATTGTCTTACTCTCTCAGACAATGAGAACTGAAAATCATGGCTGGAGATTTGCAATGTAAATTTTGCTTGCACCTGTAACTGATGACTGAGAACTCACCATTCCTTCCTTCCTTCCTTCCTTCCTTCCTTCCTTCCTTCCTTCCTTCCTTCCTTCCTACCTACCTACCTACCTACCTACCTACCTACCTACCTACCTACCTACCTACAGATATATTCTAGTGTATAAACACAATGGAGAATACAGGTATGCCTGCCTCAGATGGTATTCGGGTTAGTTGGGCAGATAAGTGAAACACCATGTTAGAAAGAATGATAAGCGCTTTGATGGGGCATGATGCTGTGGGAGCAAGTTGGAGAGAGCCCCAACTTCATTCTGGATCAGAGAACACCTCACAAAGGGGTTGACATTTGAACTAAGCTCTGAAGTTGTGGGAGTTAGGAAGGCAGTTACGCTCATCACTGTACCACCTCTGGTAGTTAGAGAAAGGCAGCAAGCAATACAGAAGCCAAGAAGAGAATGTACTTCCAAGAATAGTAAACAGTGCTAAAAGCTTCAGTGAAAATAACTGAAAAGTGAATTTGGAATTAACATGAAGCTTACTGACGATTTTTGTAAGTTATTTTTAGTAATGTGGTAAGATATAAAGCCAAACTGCATTGACTGAAGGGTCATTGACTTGAAGTGGAGGCTGCAAAGATAAACAAGTTACTCTTTTAAAGAAAGTTCAGCTGTTTAAGTGGCAGGACAAGAAAGCCTATAGCAGCATGGCTGGAAAGTAAGTTAAAGAGTTGTGGAAACTGCCAGCATTATAAAAAGGTAATCATGATAAAACTAGGACTTCTTTTCTCATAGTTTTTAGACTACTACGGAAGGATAATTTTAGGCTCTTCAGTTTCAGAACGAAATGTCACCTGAGATTCTTCGTTCAAGCCTTATTAATTGGATGAGTGATTTCTTTACTTCCATTGCTCTTCAGATTTCCGTTTCCACCACTCTGTTCAAACCCTGTTGCTTACGTTTTATTAATGTATGACTTCAACACCTTTATCCCTCTAGAAAGCAACTTTATATAGTGTCACATGAAGACAGGTTTTTTGACTAAATGCTTCTGATAGCTTGATTTCTATAACACTTTGGAGTTAACTCTCCTGGGCAGTCAGAACAGTTACCTGAGGCTGGATCACCTTTGAAGTGGATGGATTCTCTCTTCCCACCCGCAACTCCCCAACCCCGCATGGCAACTTTATAATAAATCAGATCAGTAAAACCTAGCCGTACTAACCCCTCATTCTACTAGAAAATATGTTCAATAGATAGCTTGGGCTATAATATCTCATTTTTATAAAGTAAAGAATTTGTATTTTCTAAGAAGAAGACATGTTAGATAAAGGCGAGGTTGAAGATTGTGAGGGTAACCTACCCTCCCCCTGAGCACTTCTGGTTCTTTTCCTCCCAAGTACACCGAGAACATGTGATCGAAGTCTGACCCTGTCTCCTTTTAACTCATTCCATTTCACAGACAAGGGAACTGATATTCTGATTATTTATTTGCTCTGTTTTTAGAAAGAAAATGGCTTCCACTTTAGAGGCAACTTCTGATGAAGGAAAGATAATTCTTAATGTTCTTCAGGCTATTTGATATTAGTTGCTGTGTATGAAATGATGGAGATAAATGAAACCTTTAAGAGTGCATATTGTTAGTTCTTTTTCTTCAGGACCATTCATTTTTGTTGTAGGCAATATTTCAGATATTCATATATTTTTACTGTATTCTTGGAAATATTTATTTATGAAATAAACAGGGATAAGTTTGATGAAAAAATAATTGATCCCCAGAGTCAAAGAAAGGCCCAGGGAAGCAAGTTGTAAGCATAAGTTAGTGTGGGACAAGTGTGTTCGGGGGTAAGGAGGGAGGGAGAAATGAGGCCGGCAGAGGGACTCGGGTGTGCCCATGGTGACGACACAGCTCTTGAGCACGAGAATACCACAGGGTAGCGTCTGTTTTATCTTTAGCTGTGTGTACTGATTTATTTTTCATATTTATCTTAGTCTTACCTATTTAATTAGAGAAGTTATTGAAACAATGTCTTTAAAGAATAAAGAGCTTTCCTTGTATCTTTGGACCTTGTATGGGCCCTGGTATGAAGTCCTGAAGGCAGAGATACTGCTCGTAGTTACCACTTAGTAAACACTGTGGCCTTTAACCTCTCCGTCTGAAGAATTCTTATTTGAAAAAAAGAATAAAGCACATAAGAATCTGTATGTTTTTAAATTATGAATAAAACATTTTAAAATTGTTGATTATATTACCTTAGTGTATTTGTCCTTTACAGAATACCCTTTCTCATTATAGTCTTGCAAATCAAATACTTTTCATATGATCTGCTAACAAGTTAGTGCCAGATCTCCTTCACTGATGGGGAGTAATGAGAATAGATTCTTTTGTTTCCCAGATCTTTCTTGTATAGATGAGAACATTTATTTCCCAAATATATATCTTTACCTGTTTTTTTATCCATTGAAGTATTTTACTTACATGTATGCATTACATCTCTAGAAAAAGAATCCCAGAATTTTCTCTCCTGTGTGTTTTTCTCTTGCTTCTTCATGATCTATGATGTCTGCTGAGGTTCTCAGTACAATGAAACACACTGACTGGATGGGAGCATTTTGTTCTGCTATTTTTCTAGATCTTCGAATTCTACATCAAATCAGGGGCTGATCACTAGACCCTTGTTTAGCCTGCCCATGAGGTTCACAACAATTTTCCCAGCTCTGTGATCATCAGTGATTTCAAATTCACCAATGTAACCTTGCTATCATCACAGCTAGAAGCCAGAAGATGACTTTGGAGCATCATCTAATAAGAACCTGGTGTTTGCACGCGCCCCCCCCCCCCCCCCCCTGGTGTTGTTGATGCTCTTGGAAGCATCAGCCAGGACATTGTGGAAGCACAAAAACAAATGGTCGAAAGAACTACTTTCACCCTACCTGTTTTGTGAATGAGTTAGATCATTGTCAATCTGAGTAGCACCGTATTTTAAACATGATAAATACTTTCCATTTCATTCAGTCTGTAAAACCAGTCTCAGGACTTATAAACATTTTCTTCCATAGTTGCTTCCAGGCGTTTTTTATGTAGTTGATTTGCTATAATACAGAATTTCGTATTCTGACTATTTGCATCTAATATAAGCAACATCAGAAAATTTCATAGTCATATTTCAAATAACAGCTAATTAGAAAATAATGAAGATTGTCAACAAATAAATTGGACAGAGGGTTAAAAGAAAGAAAATAGAATGGAATAAAAAAATAGCACTTATCCGCCCTGGCTGGTGTAGCTCAGTAGATTGAGCGCGGGCTGGGAACCAAAGGGTCTCGGTTCGATTCCCAGTCAGGGCACATGCCTGGGTTGCGGGCCAGGTCCCCAGTGAGGGCCATGTGAGAGGCAACCATAGATTGCTGTTTCTCTCCCTTTCCCTCCCTCCCCCTCTCTCTAAAAATAAATAAATAAAATCTTAAAAAAAAATACCACTTGTAAGAGCCACAGAAAGAATAAAAGCTAGAAATAAACGTGGCAAGAAATGTGAAAACTCCATATGAAGAAAACAAAATACTAAGGGAAATAAAAGGATGCCTTGAGAATTTGGAAAGATGGAATAATCGTAAAATATTAGAAAGGAAGAAAGATTGATGAGGATGGGGGAGAATTAGCTTTTCTAAATGCAAGAATAGATAGTGCAGTGGAACAGAATAGAGTTAAATATGCATTAATTAATGGAAAGAATTTAGAGAAGGCATTTCAGATCACATGGGTTATTCAGTAAATGATGTATTGGAATAATTCAATAGACATCTGAGGTGGAAACTTAGATTTCTACTTAACTCCTAATATGCGAGTTAATTAATTTAGAAGCCATAAATTTTAAAACAAATGCATTTTGCTACAAAATAAAGAGTTTCTGCATGGCAACAAAATATGAATATGCAATTTTCTTTTTTTTTTAAACTATATTTTATTGATTATACTGTTATAGTTGTCCCACTCTTCCCCCCCTTCTTGTTCCCCACCCCCTTACTCCCCCTTTCCCCACCCTTTAGTTTTGTCCATAGGTCATACACATAAGTCCTTCTGCTTCTGCACTTCCTATACTATTCTTAACCTCCCCCTGTCTGTTGTCTACCTACCATTTATGCTACTTATTCTGTGCCCCATTCCTACCCTCTCCCCCTACCACTCCCCTGTTGATATTCCTCCATACCTTATATAACTCCCTTTAACATTTCATACAATAAAGGCTGGGTGGTGATGAACTTCTTGAGGTCAGTTTTCTAAATCAATAAAAATCTAGCCGTGGCTGCTCAGTGGATTGAGCGTGAGCTGGGAATCAAAGGGTCCTGGTTCGATTCCCAGTCAGGGCACATGCCTGGGTTGCGGGCCAGGTCCCCAGTGAGGGCCATGTGAGAGGCAACCGCACATTGATGTTTCTCTCCCTCTCTGTCTCCCTCCCTTTCCCTCTCTCTAATGATAAATAAAATAAAAATCTTAAAAAAAAAAATCCCCACCAAATCATTAAGAAAAACCTTATAGAAAAATGGGCAAAATAGGTAAAGAGAATGCACAGAAAAAAAAACCCTTAAATCTCTTCTCAAATGTTTAAACTTAATCATAATTAAATTAAAATTTAGTGAAGTTGATTTATCAAATTGTAAATGTATCCCTTTTATTTGTATAGATTTGTGCTAACATAAAGTCATATGGTCAGAAAGATGTATATAGTCAATGCAGTAGTATAGTAGGCAAAAAATAGTCTAACTCTTCATTAAATCCATTAAATTATAACTTAAAAAAAAACTGAGATGCAGAATAGAGTGTGTGGTACTTTACTGTGTGTCCCTGTAGGCATTAGAACATCTCTGGGAGATGATGTAAGATATTGGAAATAGTGATTACTTCTGGGTAGAGAAGGAGAGGATAAGGAAGGGGAAGAGGGAGACTTATTTTTCAAAATAAACTCATGCTCTCAAATTTCTTTAACCATGAGCCTGAATTACTTACTAATTTAAAAATAATTTAGTAATGTCATAAAATATTCTTAAAATATGGTAACCATTAATTATCTTTTAAAAGTATTGTCCTCTAGACTCTTAATATTAAAGTACTTGTTTCATATCCTGTATTACAAAATATAGTGTGCTTTATTTAGCCATTCTTCAAATAATAATATTTAAAATCATATAATATTAGACCAAAATGTTACTATTTTTCTTAGCTTATCTGAATAAACCCTTTGGTATTTGTTTTTTAATTCAGCTGTATTTCATGCAGCTGCATTAAGTTGTATATTTGTTTGGCATTTTATTTGTTTGTTTATTTGTTTATTTTTGTCCTCACCTGAGGACATTTTTCCATTAGTTTTAGAGGGGGAGGAAGGTGGGGGAAGGGGAGAAACATCAGTTGGTTGCTCCCATAGGCTTGCCGCCTGGGATTGAACCCACAACCTTGCAGTGTGGGGGACAACGCTGCAACTGAGCAACACTGGCCAGGGTGGCATATTTTCTTTATAACAGCTTTATTGAGATAATTCACAAATCATACAATTTACCTACGTAAAATATAGTCACAGTTGTGTAACCATTGTCACAGTTAATTTTAGAACATTTTCATAATCCCCAAGAGAAACCATGTATTCTTTTACAGTCTCTTCCCATTCTCTCCTTACTTCCCAGTCCTAGGCAACCACTAATCTTTTTTTTTTCCTCTATGAATTTGCCCATTCTGTGCCTTTCATATAAATGAGATCAAACAATATGTGGTCTTTGTGCCTGGCTTCTCTCAGTTACCATAATGTTTTCAAGGTTTATTTGTGTTATATAGTATGCATCAATACTTTATTTCTTTTTATGACTGAATAACATTCCATTATATAGGTATTCCACATTTTGTTTACTTGTCAGTTGATGGACATTTGGATTGGTTCCACTTTGGAGCCATTATGGATAACGTTGCTATGAACATTTGTGTACAGGTTTTTGTGTGGACATGTTTTCTTTCGGTTATGATGTATGAGTGGAATTGCTCAGTCGCATGGTAACTGTGTTCAGTTTGAGAAACTGCTCTTGTGGTTTCCGAAGTTCCTGCGCCACTTTGCATTCCCACCGCAGTGCGTGAGGGTCTGACTCCTCCACTCACGTGCTAGCACCTGTCGTTACCTGTCTTTTACGATAGCATCCTGGTAGGTGTGAAGAGGCGCCCCATTGCGGTTCCGCTTTGCATTTCGCTAGTGGCTACGGATATGGAGCATCTTTTCACATGCTTAGTGATGCGTGGCATATTCTTATACTGGGTATAAACTTACCTGTCTTTCCAAAAAATTTCAGTTTATAAATATGTACTATAGATACATTTCTCATTGTTTTGTGTTCAGTGTATTTGTTTGTCTAGATTCACTACCTAGAAGTTCATTTAGGAGCCTGTCTAGTCTTGTCAAATTAGACATTTCAGCCCCTATGAGAAATGTGACCTAATAGAGCCTTATTTTAAGTCACTATGTAATACAGTGATTTTTCTGATAATATCTTTTAAAAGTCAATGTATTATTTTTGTTGCAGTATTTCACTGGCCTTGAATGTGGACATAAGTTTTGTATGCAGTGTTGGAGTGAATATTTAACTACCAAGATAATGGAGGAAGGCATGGGACAGGTAAAGATGCCGCTTTTCAAATTTTAGTTTTTGTTGCATTTCCAACAGTGTTTAGGCTCTTGTACAAATGTAAACAGGTGAAGCATTCTGCATTATGAATTGAGTGAGAACTTTTTTGTAGATTAAAACAACTAAAAGAAAATTGAGGCTTTTTTCCTATTTATAATCTGACATTCCAGTTAAAGAGTCTGGTTCAGGCACTGTTTTCTCAGTGGGCGCTAACATTGGCATGTATCAGGCCACACTTGTTGAGCAGTTTTGTCAGATCTGCTTTTGCTTCTCAAGTTTTATATTGAAAAATCAGTTTAGGTCAATAGTTGTAGTTACTTTATGGTGGTAAAACACATTCGTGCACATACATTTCCTTTTAAATAGAAAGAGGACGATTAAGATCCTATAAATGTTGAGGTATCTCAGAACCTAGCAAAGTGCCTGGCAATGGTAAGCATTCAGTAAGTATTTGTTGAATGAAGACAGTTTAAATTTCAATCTTTTTCAGACTATTTCGTGTCCTGCTCATGGTTGTGATATCTTAGTGGATGACAACACAGTTATGTAAGTATTTATGATAGATTCTGCATGTTAAATATTGATTAGCTGATTCAACCAAATTAATTTTTGTGCAGCACCTCGAAGGAGGTGGGATTTCTAAAGTCTGAAGAGATTTTCTCATCTGCGTTCATTTGCAGTACAAAGGCCTACTAGTTCTCAGAATAGAGTCCTGGGACCAACCACATCGGCGGCACCTCTTGGAACTTGTTAACATTGCACGTTCTCTGGGGTGAGGGGGTGAGGCTGCCGTGGGACCCTAAGATGAGCTCCGGTGTTATCCACACTCCCACCCCCACCCCAAGCGACTGGAGGCAGTTGCATCCTCACACTGACCTGCCAGTGATCCAGGGGACTTTTCTCCTTCCCTCACTCAGTTTGTGTCCTGCCCAGAAGACCGAGAATCCTGCAAACTGACGGGAGTGCTTGGTGAGCAGGCCAGTGCCAGAATCACAGGTTCCCCTAGATTCTAGGCCATGTTCATCTGAGGTTTCCCCAGGTCCTCCTCCTTTCTCCTTTTAAGGCAGCCCTGCCCTCTCTCCTTGGTATCCATCTGTTCCCTGTAAGCAGGGAGTGGGAGGTGCAGGTTATTTCCAGATTGCATCTGTATCTCTCTTGTGTATTACTCTCCATTGGCTACACTTCTCTCTCTCTACCCCTTCCCCACCCACTGACCTCACACACACACAAAAAAAGAAAGAAATCTACACTTTTCAGGCCTACCTCCAAACTTATCTGAATCAGAAAATCTGGGATGGGGCCCAATAATCTCTCCTAGTGTGTTTCTGATGCATACTTAAGTTGGAGAATCACTATCATAGCCTTTAATTTCTATAATCTACTCATTTCCAGTAAAATCGTCTTCATCTCAGCCACCTACCCCTAAGCCCACCACCCTAGGCTGACTCCAGGTCTACTCTATTGGAGAAGATCTTTGCAAAATCATCTTTTCCTACCTGTTCCTTGGGGTTCTGTTCAACCCACTATTTCTTCTCCCTGTATTCACTATTCCTAGGCGTACACTGGCAATGACCAGATTTCTGTCTGTAGATCACCTCTCTTTCGAGCTTGGGATCCACATATCTCTCTGCCGTTCAGGCATCTTCGTTTGCATGTTCCTCAGGCTTTATTTAGCCAACCCTCCTGTTACTTCCACCACCACCATCATCATTTTTCTTGCTTTTCCGTCTCAAAGAATGGCACCGCTGGTTTTTTCTTTTTTTAAGTAAAGAGTTTTTTGTTTAAGATTTTATTTATTTTTAGGGAGAGGGGAAGAGAGGGAGAGAAACATCGACACAAGAGAAACTTTGATCAGTTACCTTTTGCACACCCCCATCTGGGGACCTGGCCTGCAACCCAGGCATGTGCCCTGACCGGGAATTGAACTCGTGCCTTTTGTTTTGTGGGATGACACACAAACCACTGAGCTACTACTATCCAGGGAACCACTGGGTGCTAAGACTTTCCTAAATTGGAAACCTCAATGATATCCCTGATTTCGTTGTTTCTTGCATTTCCCAGAGTCATTCTTGCACCAAATTCTGTTAATTCCACATCCTCGTTATCCTTAAACCCATCCATTTCTTTGTTCCTTCTGCCATTAGCCTGATTCAGGTCATACCATGTTTTAGGTGAGAGTCTGCAAGTGGCCCCTGAGTGGTTTCCTTATGTCCACCTGTGTCACCTCCCAGAAATGGCTTCTGTTGTTTTGTGTTGCTCACCTGTGCGGCTTCGTCCTCTGCCTCACCTTTTCTCACGTTCTTTCTTCTAGCCGTGTAGGGTGTGGTGGGTTGAAAGGACTTCGCATTTCGTTTGTATTTGGTATGGTTTGAATTTGTGTACTTTTTTCTCTGCTGTCTCCTGACTTTCTTACATGCAATACTCTGTTTTATTTTTAAGTTATCTTAACCTACTCATCTCCTTAGTCGTTCTTCAGGCCTAATTTAGATTTTCATTTTGGTTTGGCAGACATACTGTGTGCTCCTTAGCCTCCCCCATATTCCCTTACCATGTGTTTCTGTGATGTCCCATGTTCTTGTCTGTATTCCTTCTTAGGCTGTAAGCTGCGTGACCCTAGGTCCACTGTTTATGTTGACTGGACCCTGTGTGTGTTTGCACTTCGGGCGGGTGGCTCTGACCTTGGAAACACCACTGAGAGTCTTTGTTCACTGTCAGTGCTGCTTAGACTCTTAAATCCCTAGGATTAGTGAGTCGGTGGATTCGCCTTTTTAGTCCTTAGTAACAGATAATAAAGGGACTTTTTGGCCAACTCAGCATATTATTTTTTATTCTGGAACAGTTTCTTTCATGTCTTGTCAGTAGGTCTATTCACAGAATTGTAAGCTAGTACTTTTATGGTATAACTTTGTAGATATTTCATAAAATGAAGTAGATCTAAAAAGAGGTTACGTCTGTGTTGCTCCAAGAAGGATATTCCAAACATCCAAGTCAGATATTTATTTTTAACATTCTGTTGGTGTCTTAAAAAGCATGAATAGGGTTGTGAAGCTGCCTGGACCAGGGGCGTCACACTCATTGTCACCGGGGGCCACATCAGGGTCCCGTTGCCTTCAAAGGGCCGAAATAATTTTGGGGCTGTGTACATGTAACTACTCCTTAACTGTTAAGGCGTTGAAATGACATTTGTTCCTTCCCAGGCAGTATCCATCACAGCTCTGCTACTTTTCCTGACCTCTGTCACTGTCAGTTAGTTTTGCTGGTTCTTGAGTCTCATGTAGCATTTTTTTGATTTGTTTGTTTTTGGCTACTATGGAAAAGCTACAAAGAATATTCCTATATGTGTCTTTAGATAGATATGCACTGATTTCTTTTGGGTATATACTCATAAGTAAGATTTTTAGACTTACTAGATACAACCAAATAGCTTTCCAAAGTAATTGTACCTTTACTTCTAGTTATGTTTGACAGCTTTCTCTAGTCCTTGTTCACACCTGTATCACTTTTTTTTTTTTTTTTTTTAATTTTAGCCATTCTGGTGAATGTGTAGGAATATCTCACTGTGGTTTTAATTTGCAGTTCCTTGATGGATAATCATGCCAAACACCTTTCCAGTCTCAATTTGGGTGTTCCTTTTTATGAAGTGCTCATTCAAGATGCTTGCCCATTCTTAAAATTTTGTTCATTTATCTGTTTGTTAATTAACTTTGTAAGAATTCTTTAAATATTCTGTAATGAATCTTTTGTTAGGTACATGTATCGCAACTGTTTTCCCCAATGCGTGGCTTCCCTTTTCTCAAAGATTTTTGATAAATAAAAGTTTTCATTTAAATGGCATCTAATTCCCTGGCTGGTGTGGCTCAGTGGGTTGAGTGCCAGCCTGCGAACCAAAGGGCCGCTGGTTCGATTCCCTGTCAGGGCACATGCCTGGGTTGCAGGCCCAGGTCCCCAGTGAGGGCCACGTGAGAGGCAACCACACATTGGTGTTTCTCTCCCTCTCTTTCTCCCTCCCTTCCCCTCTGTCTAAAAAGAAATAAAATTAAAAAAAAAAAAATGGCATCGAATTTATCAGTTTTCCCCATTTATGATTATTACTAAGTAACTTAAGGAGTTTTTGCTTACCTCAAGGTCGCATTTTAAGGCAGCCCACTGAGGTTTTGTGGAGAACGCTTCAACAGCATGACTCTAGGGTTCTGTGTCTCAGGGCGGAGTAAACTGAGTGCCCAGTCCTTTCTCTGCGTTGAAAGAGAAAGCACTACTTTAGTATTCTAGGTAGGAAATTTAGCACAAAAGCTGTAGAATACTGTTTTAAAATGCATGCTTAAGGCATCAGAGCTCAGGCATACACTGAAATAATTTCCTAGTGTTATTGAAATGAAAAATGAAATGATTTATCAAGTTTTAGCAGTTAATAGGATAAAGTATATAGTAGACAGTAAATTACTCATAATTACTAGTTTAAACTTTAAAAATGTTTTCATACTGTAATGTAAACTCACAGATGAAGGGAGTCAGATAAGGATGTGGGAAGGATACATGAGTTCTGTAGGGCCTTGTAGGCCAGTTTTAGGTTTGGGGCTTTTATTCCAAGATAGAGCCATGAGAGGAGGTCGAGCAGAGGAGTGACGTGGTCAGAGAGCGTTGCTCTGGCTGCTGGTGTGAAAAGGGTACCATTGATGGTGAGTAGAAGTGGGGAGACTGGGACTGTTAGAGTCGTGCTTAGAGATGGTGGTGGTGGGTGGAGTCAGAGTGAGGTAATGGGGTGTCAGAGAAAGACATGACTGTGAGATCATTGTGACTTTGGTTGTGATGAGATGAATTCAGATGATAGGAAATTTATTTTAATTAAAGTTTTTTGTTTTTTTTTAAATGTACAAAGAGCTAGCATTATTTCTGTGGCAAGGTAGCTGTCTTGACTGACTGACTCATTCCAGGAAGTTTACTTAGTTCAACTTAATGAAGCTTATGTCCTTGGTGTACTGATGGAAGTAACTGGCAGCGCACAGTGAGGCTGGATTTCCAGATCACACCTTACTGGTTTGAGCGGATGTGGCAAGACCAAGTACCCTGGCCACATTTTCTCAGACGGCTCCAGTAGAGCTGCTGGGGACCCATCAACCCATCTTGCTCTGTCAGATGCAGTGAGGCAAAAGGCTATATTCGTTTTTAAATGATCAGAAATTTGAACAAAGATTTAAATACCATACATTTACAAAAAAGAGAGAAAAGGTCCAGATTCATAAAAATGTTGAGTAGTGGCCTGGCTGGTGTAGCTCAGTAGATTGAGCGCGGGCTGGGAATCAGAGGGTCCCTGTTCGGTTCCCAGTCGGGGCGCATGCCTGGGTTGCGGGCCAGGTCCCCAACGAGGGCCATGTGAGAGGCAACCATACATTGCTCTTTCTCCCTCCCTTCTCCTCTCTCTGAAAATAAATAAAATCTTAAAAAAAAAAAAATGTTGAGTAGTGCTATTCCTCCTGGGTGATAAGAATTACAAGTGATTTTTATTTCCTTCTTTATGCTTGCTTATAATTGGTATGCTGGGGGAAAACTTTTTAAAGAGAGATACTTTATCATTATTCCTAAATTGAAGTATATCGTTGATTTATTCAAGGTGCCATATGAGCAGAAAACATAGTTTAGTACCTGGCATTCTAAAAACTAAATCCTTGACACTTGACTCGGGGTAGTGAATACAGAATACAGTGTACAGATGGTGTATTATAGAATCGTACACCTGAAACCTATATAATTTCATTAACCAATGTCACCCCAATAAATTCAATAAAGATTTAGAAATCCTTGTATTTAAAATCAGTTGGTTTCAAATTATAGCTCTCCCGTTATCTCCGTTGTAAACATGGAGAATTATCCCAAAATACAAAGTCGGTTAAATGCATCTAACACTGCACTCAGAATATGTAGTAGGCATTCAGTAGAAGTGAATTTGTCCACCTTTCAAAAGAGCTGCCTTCCCTGTGAGAGTTGGCACAGTAACTATTTTCAACATAAATGACAGCAACGGGTCTTTGTCAAGAGAATTAGCTTACTGATACAGCCAGGATGACAATTTGCCTTTCTTTGAATGCGTATTCTCAAGGGTGGCAGTTCACTTGTTTTTTCCCTTCCCTGTCACCGGATAAACTGTGGCCGCAGAACTCTGGCTGACCTGTGCTCACCAGGCCTGATGGGCGAGGCAAGGCTTAGACAGCTCCTTGGGCTTGGGTCAGCTGTAAGAAACCAGGAGGGTTTGTCACGTCAGAGAAGTGTTAGTGAGTAGTAGAGGTGTAAGATGTGTTCGGGAATCAAAGCATTTGACTTTGGGTCTGGTTCTTTCCTGAACTTTTTTATACTTGATGTGTATTTCACATTTAACTGTTTAAAGTATACAGTTCAACAGCTTTTAGTACATTCATAACATGCAACCATCACCACTGTGTAATTCCAGAGCATTCTCACATCCCCCAAAGAAATTCCATAAATAAAATCTTGAAAAAGAAGGAAAGAAAGGCAGACATTCCGTATCCTTTAGCCATCCCCTCCCCCTCAGGCCCTCACAACCACTCACCTGGTTTCTGTCTGTGTGGGTTTGCTGGTTCTTGGCATGTTATTTAAATGAGTCATACAGCGTGTGGTCTTCTGTGTCCGGCTTCTGGCACCTGTCAGAGTGTTTTCAGGGCTCGTGTTGCAGTGTGTGTCGCAGCTTTTTCTTTTTTATGGCTAAATACTATTCCATGATAGGGATATTTCCTATTTTTTCCAGTCTTCAGTTCTTGGATATTTGGGTTGTTTTCACTTTTTGTGGAAACTTTTCTATTATTATATAAACATTTTTATGCAAGTTTTTTATTGGCTGTCCTTTTTAAATTCTCTTGGATATATGTACTAGAAGTGGACTTGCTACATCATATGGTAATTCTGTGTTTAACTTTTTGAGGATCACCAAATATATTTGGACCTCAGTTTCAGCATCTGTGAAATATGAAGGTTTACTTCATATATTTTTAAAAAATACTTATTGAACACTTTCTACAGGTCCAGCACTGTGCCCGGACACAAGGGGTCCTTTCATGGAACTTGTTGTTTAGCTGGGGACAGGGAAGCAGGAAGGGCGATATTAAATACATTGTTGCACAGATAACAATCTAATGAAAATGATGGCAAACTCTATAAAGGAGAGTTGTGTAAGGTGCCAGAGAACTGAGGGTGGCTCTACATCTGGAGTGGGGTAGGGAATTGTCAGAAAAGGCCTCCTTGAAGAAAAAAAATAGCATTTAATATTTATTGAGTGCTTACTATTTGCCAGGCACTGTTCTGTCTCACAAGTCTGTTTTGCTACCCATATTACAGATTAGTGAACTGAAATGTAGAGGTCAAAGAACTTACCCTCAGTTCATAGCTAGTAAATTCTGAAGCCAGTATCCAAATCTAGGTGGTTCTACCATCATGATATTCTTTCCTTTCCTTTCCCAGCAAAAGCCTCTGAGGGAGGATGGTGCTTACTGTTTTGAAAGAACGCAGATGTGACAGGGTACACCGAAAGTGGCGCAGGACAGGGTGGGAGAGCAGTGGAATAAGAAGCTCAGAAATTAGATGGGGCCAGACTGTACAGAAGTTTGTCCATTTAAAAGGTTTTAATGAGGTTGGGCTTACATGCCTGTCTGATACAGTTCTTAATGGCTTTGTTAGTGCTTCATCTTTTTCTGCTTAACACAGTTCCTTATAACACACCCAGAAGTTTTTACCATTAAAACTAATGAAACTTCAGTTTCAGGGTTCTTCACTTGCATGGGTTCCTGTGTTTTCTAGAAATTGTTGTGAATATTACAGAGTTTTCTAGGTGGACAAGGGAAGCCAGGTTGCAACCAGTGAATATTTGTGGGAAATTAACAAAAGATACCGGAAGAAGGCAGCTCTTAAAACTACTTATAGTAAACCCTGGATCCATTTTTTACCATTCCTATCAACATCTATTATTTCACACACCGATTTTTGGGAGGTTGTCTGAGGGAAAATGGCAGAGAATTACAGTTTTAAGGCAGGATGTCAGAGTCAAAAGATTCTGTAAGAGGCCTAAATTTGGCAGTACTTAGTAAGTCGCAAGATAATAATATAATATGGGTAAAAATAGAATATTTAGAATATAAGAAATGTGAAAACGTCTCCCAAAGTGAAACTATAGCAACTTTGAAATTATTGTTTTGATTGCTACTGTTAGCTTTTTTTGGTAGTCTGTGTGCATTTTAGTATTTTCATTTTAAGGCAGTTTTATAGTCATTGCATTGAAGTTTTATTTTATAAATGTGGAAAATATTTTTTGCTGAAACTTCCTAATAAACTATTTTTATTCTTTCAGGCGCCTGATCACAGATTCAAAAGTTAAATTAAAATATCAGCATTTAATAACAAATAGCTTTGTAGAGGTAAGTGATTTCTCTTAAGTTTTCCTTTGTTAATAAAAGGAATTCTGTTTATTAATAGAAATATTAGTTTTTTATATAAATACTCTGGACAGTAAGAGACACCTTTGCCATCACATGGGTTTTGGACTTTATTTATGAAGCAAACCAAAACACCTTTTTTCTCAAAGGAATATGACAAACCACTAAGTTAGGTGTCTCTTTATAGATCCTGAGGATGTGTTTTTGTTTTATCCTCACCTGAGAACACCTTTTCATTGCTTTCAGAGAGAGAAGGAGGTGGGGGGTGGGGAGCCAGAGACACAGAGATGCCAAGCCTCCCATGTGCTGCCCTGACCAGAAATCGAACCCGCAACCTTTTGGTGTGTGGAATGACACTCCAACCGAGCCATACCTGCCAGGGCTGGATCTGGAGCTTTGAGAGTGAAATTATTTTTATAGTATTTTTCCTTTCTACCACTTGATCCCTAGAAGAAAATTTTAGCTGATCCTTATTGATGTCACGTTTAATCATGTTTGGTACTCTAACTCTGCTGTCTATCTCTTCTTGTTTTAGTTTCCTTTACCAGTAAGCTTTGTTAGTAAAGAACGCTTCGGTTATATGTTTTTTTATCAAATGTCTTTCTTTTATTAGAACAGAGGTCTGCAAGCTATAGCATGCCTGTTTTTCTAAAATAACGATACATTTAAACACATTCATTTGTTCTGTGTCACTTTTGTGCTGTGATGGCAGAGTTAAGTACTTGCTAGCGAAGCCCTTACGGCTCACAAAGCCAAAAGTCTTTAGTTCCTAGCTCTTTGTGGAAGATGTTTGCCAGCCCCTGTATGGGAGCATCAGTGTAACTAGATATTTTAACTCTTTTTAGAGTTAAACTATTTTCTAGTAATTTTTATTTCTATTAGTGATTAAATTAAAGGTCAGATCTTGTATAGAACAGCGTTTTAGGAATACTCTTTTTTTTAATGGTCAGTAAGCTTCATTTCTGGTGCAGAGTGTTTGCCATGTTTTGTTCTATAACAATGTTACAAAAGTTCTATTTCCTTTTGAAGAAATTAAGATGTGATCTGTGCCATAGTTTTAGAAGCTGCCTTTTGTTCTTAGAAAAGCTTTTTATGGTCAAAGGAGAAAATATATGTATATCCCTTAGCTTGTTTCAAACTATCCTGTGTCGTCTAAATGCCATAATGAGTAAATATTTTAAAGTTTCTCAGTGGTATTTTGAAGATAGAACAAGCAATACTTCATGTACAAGGTCTGTCTGGAAAAAGCCCAGCCGTTAATATAATGAGAATGGTTTGCATGACATCAATATAACCTGGCACTCGAGGAGAGTGGACTGGAATGCGCATGCGTGAACAATGGTGACTTCACTGTACTAGTCAGTGGGGGCGGTAGACACCTTGGAGTGAGCATGTGTGCTGTGTGGCCTCACATTCAAAATGACTGAGTGAGTGGAGTAAGGAATCTACTATACAAATTTTGCATTACGCTTCAACATTCCTCCTTAAAAACTATTAAGATGGTTCAGGAGGCTGCAGCTATGAGTAACTGGTGATTGGCAGCTTCATCACAAAAAATGCTCCTGCTTATGCATCCTGTCTCCTATAGAATTTTTGGTGAAGCATCAAATCATCCAGGTGACTCAGCCCCCCTACAGCCCAGATTTGGTGCCCTGAGACTTCTGGCTTTTCCCTAAACTAAAATCACCTTTGAAAGGAAAGAGATTTCAGACCATCGATAATGTTCAGGAAAATACAACAGGGCAGCTGATGGAGACTGGGAGAACCGTGTGAGGTCCCAAGCTGCCTACTTGGAAGGAGACTGACATATCATGGTCCTGTGTACAGTGATTCTCTTATCTTCAATAGATGTCTCTATTTTTCATAGTATATGGCTGGATACTTTCTGGACAGACCTTGTGGTTTATAAAACCAGCTCTTCAAGGAATCTATAATCTTAGCAGAGCGTTACACCCATAAGCATTGTTGTAGAAGAGCAAGTATTGGTGGCAGGTTTTTATATGCTTGTGTCACTAATCCCCCTTTATCCCTTACTCTAGGGAAGTCATGCAGACAATTACTTGGTGTGTTAGGAAATCTTGCATCATGACTTAATTTACTGTCGCTTTTTATTTTCTACCTTGTGTTTCAGTGCAATCGACTATTGAAGTGGTGTCCGGCCCCAGACTGCCACCATGTTGTTAAAGTCCAGTATCCTGATGCTAAACCTGTTCGCTGCAAATGTGGGCGCCAGTTTTGGTAAGCAGGTGATTTCTTACATTGGAATCATGCACATAGCTTTTTCATTTATTCTTAGTAGTAAAATAGAAAAAAAAATTTTTTTTTTTTTTTTTTTTTTTTTGCCTCAGGTAGGGAGGGAGGTGGGTGATAATGATTAAAACTATGTGTTTCGTTTAAGTAAGGAATAGATTTAAAAGTCAAATCATAAATAACTTTCCTCTTTCCTGGTTTTCTAACCTTTAGGTAACATTTTTTATGGGAAAAAGTGCCGTTATAATCACATTTTCTTGTGTGCTGCAGTAGAGCTTAATAGGGAGCAAACTTACAGATCTGGGACAAGAACTGAATTCCTCTCATTTCTGATTGACTGCTTATTTTATCAAATTATGTTTGGTTCCGTTATGACTCTTGCTCTGTTTTCAAGTTATCTCTTAGGAATAAAATGCACAGTTAGGACTTTTTAAAAATTTCCTTTGCTCTGATAAGTTTAATCTCACTCCTAGGAAAGAATTGTGCAGGTAAATTTGGAAGGACAGTATGTGGTTGATTTAGATTTGGCTCTGCTGGCCCCAGCTGTCTTGATAACATGGGTTCTTGGAGTTTTGTTGCATATTCTTCAGCCTTTGAATTCCAGATTCAGCTTACCAGGGAATTTCCAGTAATACCACATCTTAGGGAGCTAAAATGACCTTCCACTCCTTTGTGGGTCTGTTAGGACGAGAAGCCAGTCAAGCCTTACAAATCATTAATATTAGACTTATGAATAATTAGACTTATACATCATTAATATTAAATATTTTCTAAAAGAGCAGGTAAACGTGCAGACATTAAATATGTGTAAAATGTATGCTGTTTTGGTAATTATTAAATATACACTATTGTTTCAGAGTTTACCGGGTAGTGAGGGAGTAGATTCTGATTCCATACCTATTTTCAAATATATTTTTACTATGAAATATTTTGAATACAAACTAAAGTATAGGAATAACAGCAATGAGTACTTACCTAGCTGCAACCCAGCTTAATCAAAGTCAGTATTTTGTTAGTTTTTATTAAGAAATAAAACATGACAGACACATTTGAAATCCCTTGGTTTCCTTCTCCATCCCATTTCTTATCATCTTTTTCAGAAGTAACTATTATCCTGACTTAATTTAAATCAATAGCACTTTGTTACTCTCATTTGTAAAGGATTTTTGGCATTCCTAGATTACTTGATTAGCTAATTTATTAGCCATTCCATTGTTACTTTTTCATGAAATTTGTATTTATCCTTAATTTATACTTTTTTCACAAATGTGTCTAGAAAACAGAAAGGCATTAGCAATTACTGTATTCTTAGAGAATATGTAGTCACACTTCTGTTTTAAGCCTTGTTTGGTATCGTTTATCTCTGCTGGACTGAGGTTCATTTGGGTCCTGCAGAGATGTGGCCTGTTTTGTTCCCCATGCATTGCTGACTTCACATTAGTGCTAAATCATAGAGTACCCTACGAAATCAGACTTCTACTCTTTGTTTAGAGTGTTCAGTAAAATATATAGTATATCCTAATGAAGCATGATTGAAATTTAAGTTGAAATTAGTGAAAATTGTTTCATTTATGCTTCAGTTAAGGCTAGTAGTTATAGCAAGGAACCATCTTAAAACTATCAGAAAAATGCAGATCTAACTAGTTTTATACCTGTTTAGATAGTCATTTGTTACGAAATTGTCATCTAAGCATGTCTTCATGCTTGTAGTAACTTTTCATTCACACACACACCCCTTACACACTGATCATAATACTAAGTTCTAAGTAATTCACTGTAGAATAAAATAGATGTTTCCTGTCTTTGTATTTGCCAGTCACTAGAAACTGGTGGTACTGCTTAGGAACTGTAAATGTTTGTTTGCATACTTAATAGTAGGTTGGACTTAATTCTTTTAACTCTTATGTCACTTAACAGCTTTAACTGTGGAGAAAATTGGCATGATCCAGTTAAATGTAAGGTAAGTTTGTCTGGCGTTTTCATTTTTAAATAATGTAGAGCACTTCCTAAGACTTGGTGACTGAGAATTACAGCCCACAGTTTTGTTACTTATCCTTTAGTAGATAAAAGATTTTATTTTGCCTTTTTTATTTCAGATGATCATTGCCAGTATTTAGAGAACATTCCTTAGGAATAAGTCAGCTCCTGATACTGTCAGGGTCATCATGTTGAGGCGCCCTCCTCAGTGCGCTTCGTAACCGTCTAGGGACAGTGGCACAGCTTGGAGCTGGGATTCTAGTCGGGCAGTGGATTCCCCACTCACTTTAGCCAGACAGAGTCCTCCTGTGGTTGATTTTTGTGTATACTGGATAGGAGAACTACAGGATTTCCTTGATTTAAACGGAAGTAAATCTAGTGATAATCTTTTCTTTTGGCTTTTATATTTAAGCTTGAGTGAATTTAAGTATTGAAGTAATTTGCTATTCTTATTTCTTAAGTCTTTTGTTGTACCCTAACAGTTGTGTTTTTTTCCCCAAATAGTGGTTGAAGAAATGGATTAAAAAGTGTGATGATGACAGTGAAACCTCTAATTGGATTGCAGCCAACACAAAGGTTGGTATTTTTCTTCAATAAACTGTGGTAATGAGAACTGATAAGGACAGGGTACATCAACATTAGCAAAAGTAGTAAATTTACCTGGTTAAGGCCTTGTTTTACCTTTTTATCTATTTTAAGATTTGCTTTCATTTCATCTAAAATGATTGCCTATTAATAGTTTTTCTTTATTTTAACATTTGAATTTGTTTTATTGAGTACTATACTGTAATGTGCACATTGCTGTACTTTAGAAATTTTCTTTTATTGGGAAGCATTACTTTTCTCTAGAAGACAAGGCTGATCATTTTTCTACCCTGATGTTTGCTGTAATGCCTGTATTGTACTTGGCTGCCCTTTAGTATACAAATGTAGAGTTTACTCCACTTAGCTTGGTTTTGTTGGGCTAATTTGCATTTCTGCCTTTAATGCCTAAGGGATTTTAGGGCACCATTCAATCAGAATAAATGAGTAACTTTTTATTTTGTAACATCTTTAATGTGTTAAACTTCTATAATATGATTTATTAAGAGACTTGACTCTTGAGAAATAGAAGTTTGGGGGTAATGTGGGTATCCTTTGGTTTTTTGTTGTTTTTTTGAAGTGCATTGCTCAGAGTACTAGTTTCAAAATTCAGTCTCTTTACAGCCCTGAACCACTTTACCACTAGACATAATCTTACAGACGAAAGCAGTCTTGAACACCCTCGTTGTCTGTCACTAAGTAACAGGCAAGCATTTCAACCCCAGTATAGACCACCCAGTCTCTTAATAGGAAATTGTATGAATATCCAGTTTTTTATTCAGTTCAATCTTATATCCCATCCAAATAAGAAGTGACTTGGGTGTTGAATGATAGAGTTACTAATGGGCCATTCCTTTTTAGTATTTCATGCATGAAGATGATGCTTTATTTATTTTTAAATAATAGAATTATTTGGCCAGTGTTAGTTATAGCTTTTTGCTGTTCCATCACTCAGTCACAAGACAGAACGAAAATGGAGTTCTTAAATCATGAAGGCTAACACACAATTTTACACTATTAGTACTCTGCTCTACCCCCCCAAATTAAAAAATACGTATTTATCTGTTTCTCAGAAAGCATTAGCAGGGAAACAGTGAGTCTTATCACATAGTACAATGCCCACATCTTTGAGGAATGTGTGGTTGAAATATTTCTGTGCTCTCTAAAACCATCATGATATGATATACATTAAATCGTGTCACTCATAAAAACCTTTCTGTAATGTCAGGAAGTATGTTTACTTTTGTTTAAAAAAATTTCCTAGCCCAGCCTTTTTTAAAAATTGAAGATTTCTCCACCAGAATCCTTAAATATGCTCTGTAAAACTAGTATTTAGAATAGGGCAGCAGTATTTTCACTAAGTAGTTTGATTAAACTCTCATCCTCTTTCTGCATCTAGAGAAATCGCAAATACTCTAAACCTCAAAGATGGTTAAAATAGGGAATACAATCTTGAATATGTTTGACTTTGTTTAGAAAGTAGATTGTTGAGGAAAAATGGCAATTTGTAATAACAAAGTTATCTATTTAGCAGTTTTAAGGTAAGACTGAAGAGTTTTTCTCTTGAGAGGTTTCAGAAACTTTTTATTATTGTTGTTAGTTCCTTAAACAGATTTGCAGATTGTTGATGGTATCCTAACATATTGAGAGCTTAGTACTATTCAATTAATTATCAAAAAATGTAGAGTAAAATAGATATTTTAGGCCTGGAACTTGCTTCTTTGAGAAAATGTAAAATTTCTTATGCATGTCATTTCAAAAATTTGATTTAAAATGTATAATTAAAAATCACCATGTTGACCTATTTAAAATTACTGTGTTTTATGGGCATTGTAGTCTAGGCTTATTTGTACAAATAATATAATGGATACTACTTCTCCCTTGTGGTAGTTACAGACATCAAACACAAATACAGCAAAAATACAAACTTTCTGTCTCATTTATCATTTTATTAAAAATAATGAGTAAGTTTGATTTTTTGAGGTTTTTCAAAAGAGAAAAACAATAGGCCTGCAGGGTAGTAACCAAGAAAATGATACAGATGGGGGGCAGGGGGCATCATGGTCTCTGTAGCACAGGTGTAAATGAACCACAGTGAGAAGAATTTAAAACAAGGGTATTGGCCCAGCCAGGTAACTTAGTTAGCTAGAGCACTGTCCCGATGCAGTGTATTGGGACAGTGCACTCGTATCGGATACAGCAAGGCTGCCCACCCCAGTCATGGCGCATACGAGACTTAACCAGTGAATAGCATAAATGAGTGGAACAACAAATTGATGCTTCTCTCTTCCCACCCCATCTCCCTTTCTCTCTCCCTGTAAATTCAATAAATAAAAAATAAATAAATAAAATAGGATATTTGGCAGAAGGAAGTGGGGAAACTCAGAATCCGCAAAAAGAATTTACCAATCTCACTTTCCTGAATCTTGAGGCCAAGTTGCTTGGGTTTGAATCCTGACTCCACCCTTTGCTACCTGTATGACCTTGGACTAGTTTTTTTAAGTTTTCTCTCCCTTAGTTTATTCGTCTGAAAAATCGAAATAGGAATAGGTATACTATAAAGATTATAAATTAATGCATATAAAACACTGAGAACAGTGTGAGATATAGGAAGTAATCATTAATTATTTTTAGATGACTTAGATTATTATATTTACATGAACAGAATATTTTACCTTCATCAACAGAATATTATTACTATATGATGGCTAAAAGTACTTAAAATATTTTTGTCCCCCAACCCTACTAAAACAAATCCTTAAATTGTACGTTTCGAAAGCCAGTAGTAATGACCACAGCTCATTTTCAGTAGTACTTATTAAGAGTTTGACACTGTTCTAAGTGCTTTACATGTATTAATCACAGGGAATGTGGTATTTTAAAATAAACCAAATCTAGAATTGGCTTCTCCTCAGCGGTAGTAATACAACCTAGTGTAGCATTGACACCAACTTTATAGTTTCTCTTCATAGGAATGTCCCAAATGCCATGTCACAATTGAGAAGGATGGCGGTTGTAATCACATGGTCTGTCGTAACCAGAACTGTAAAGCAGAGTTTTGCTGGGTGTGTCTTGGCCCTTGGGAACCACATGGATCTGCCTGGTAGGTTGGGGAAATGGAAATGAAGGGAAGAATCTGTTCACAAAAGTATGTGATGTGTGCCGCATATTTTGAGTAAGGTGTCTGCCTCATGGAAATCACCGACTAACCTGGGAGCTTGCTGAATAAGTACTGTGTGGTTAGTGTTAGAGGTATGTGCAAGGCAGCTAGAGAGAGGGATTACTTAGGAGTATTTCACAGAGGAGACTGGGAGTTCATTGGTTGAAAAAGTGTTGGGAAAAACATACAGGCAAAAGGAGCAGCCTGAACAAAGGTGGAATGACGTGAATGTAAACGACTTATTCAGAGAAGAGTTGCATTGTCTAGTGTGTCTCTCTAGGCAGTGGTTGAAAAATAAGAGACGATTACCAAAGCCCAGCATGCAGTTGTGTTTTACTTACCCTGTCCATCATTTGACAAAAAAAATTTGTCCCAGACTTTGAAAATTGGACATTTTCCCAGTGCAGTCCAGATTTTTAGTTTCCCTTTGAATCATAGGAACAGACCTGCATTTCTGCTTGGCAGCAGTCGCCTGGAATTACTTACTAACCTTTTCTTTCCTGTTACGTTTCCCCAAAGACTGAAGCTTAATGGCATTTGCATGTGTCATGATGGCACTAATTCCATTTAGTAAAATATATACCTTTGCTCAGTGCATATTTCTTATCCATTTGGGAAAATGCAAGTTAGACTGAGGATGCCTGGAGTTTTGAGAAAAATAGGAGCTAACACATCTCTTGGTAAAAGTGAAAATATTTCTGAGTGTTATTATATGCAGATGGCCTGTTTCACTGATTTGAGTTACTTGCCTGTGCCCTATTGGCCTTTGAGTTTGTGGGCCTTCCTAAATTGTGGGGAGTAGAACAAGAGAACATAGACTGAGACCTACAGTATTTTGGACATTATCAGAAGGATTTTGAGTGAGTGACATGATCAGATCTGTTACTGAGATGAGAAGAAGGCTGTTTTTATTTATATTTCATATACATTGTCTCAGAGTTGTGGCTGCTTTGTAGAGAGTGGGTAGGAGGTTAATAAGTTGCAGGTTCAAAACAAGATAAGGAACATCTGAGTTTAAAAACTGGCCAGTCCTCCCTTTTAGTTTTGTTGAAACTTTCATTAGTTTCATTAGCTAGAGGAATAATATGAGGGATTACTAGTTGGGAGTAAAGAAAGTGATTTTGCCACCGTCAGAGCCAAGAGTGTTTGGGGTTTTAGCTGGACAGGTCCTCTGGACTTTAGGAAGGCCAACTGCAGTGTTCAGGTGTTCCCAGAAACTAAATTCACTCTAATGTATTTCCACAAGCCTAGTGAAGGGGGGAGGGCGTGCAGAAGAAGAGTTAGATTTTTGTGTGTAAAGTAGTCTCTGACCACAACTTAAATCCTAAAGGAGCTGTATTGAAAACTGAAAAGGATACAAAACAAGTAGTAGATACAAAAGAATAAACAATGGCCTCAATCAGGGATGTCAGAAATGTTGCCTGCGACTTGAATCTGCTTTCTTGTTTAAATCTGAAAATGCCTCAGAATCTTCACAGTAGCATTCCAGGTAACACTGTCAGTCACCTGAGTTAGAGGGTAGGTGAGTCCTGTTTGCTTTCCTGCCTTAAAAGTCTTAATTTAAATGTTAGCATAGTAAAGGCCAGAATGATTTGAGGCTTGTAAGTATCTTTAAAAAATCAAAAGGAAAATTTTTAAGAATTACCAGATAAGAAGAGGTCTTAATATTTGACCAGTAGAGGGCAAGGAGGGGTCAGCTTTGGGTTAAATTGAGTAGAGTAACTATTGGTGAGAGAGGATTACAACCCAAGCTGGGGGGAAATTAATTAATCTCCTGACCCGGATGAATTGTAGTCTGGGTTATTTTAAAAGCTTGAAGATGAGATCATTGTGTCATTGTTGAATATTTCTGAGTAAATTTTTAAAGTAAAGAGGCATCAGTGACTGGAAACAGACAAAATATAGTTCCAAATTTTGTGATTCCACAAACTATGACCCATATAACTTAATTTTTCTTTTATGTGAAATTCTAGAATCCAGTGATGTTGTTAGGAAGATGGATTAGGGAATGTTTTATAGATTTTAGCAAGATATTTCCATAGGGACTAAGACGCTTGTGGCCTAGGCTTTGAATACAGAGAGGGAGGTATATTTGCGATTCATTGGCTGATTGATTGGAGTACCGATAATGTATTTGTGTCTTTCTAACACTGATGGAATGCTTTATTGGTTTGCTTAAAGGCTTTTTCCTCGTCGTCGTCCCCCCCCTCCCCACGCACACACACACTCTGTATACTGCTTTTCTGCTCAGTTTATTGATGACGTTCTTGAACTCGTAAGAGAATCTTACATACATTTTGGGTAACATCAAAGAGAAATACTGAATATGTAGATCATTGAAATCCTAAAGAACTTGACAAGCTGAAACAATGATCCAGTTTAACAAGATTTAAATTGAAAATTCTTTCTTTCGTTTTACAAAGATCACTGTTCAGAGATTCTGGAGACAACAGCTTGTGAACAACACGCTCACTGGTTAAGAGCATGGACCTCATTCGGCAGATATGCTTGAGTTCATTCCCCAGCTCTGCAGCCCTCGGTTTTTGACCTTTGCACCTAGTTCTTCATCTGCTCAATGAGGATAATAATGCAACCATCAGATGGTTGAGGGGACTAGATGTGATAGTCCATTTAAAGAACTCAGTAGATGAGTGTATAGGAAGTGCTCAGTGAGTATCACCTGCTTCCATGGTTAGGCTCCCATAAAAGAAGAGAGAGAGTAAGGAGGACAAGGGACATGCCAGTCTCACTCCTCTCCACTCGGACTGGCTTCTCTGGCAGGTTTCTCCAGCTCCTCACGTGGCATATCACTCAGTTCTGAGTGGCTCTTGTAAACTGGAATAGCGTGTAGATCACAAAGCATAGCATCTGTTGGGTTGGCCAAAAAGTTTGTTGGTTTTTTCTCTAAGATGGCTCTAGTAGCACTTAGTTTTAGTCTTTAACTTCATTTGAAACAATTTTGTTAGATGATATTGTGACAGCTGTCATATCAGTGTACATTTTTAAAAACTCAAAATTGGCGAATTTTTGTGTAGCCATTTTAATATTGAAGATGGAAGAAAATAAACAACTTTTTTTTGGCTTATGCTTTATTCTTTCAAAAAAGGTGAAAACAACTGAAACACAAAAAAAAGATTTGTTCAGTGTGTGGAGAAGGTTCTCTGACTGATTGAACGTGTCAAAGGTAGTTTGTTAGTTTGTGAAATTTCATACTGGAGAGTTCCTGGCAGACAGTGCTCCACAGTCCGGTGGGCCAGTGGAAGTTGATAGCGATCAAATCGAGACATTAATTGAGAACCATCAACGTTATACCACACGAGAGAGAGCCGACATCCTCAGAACATCCACACCAATATAGTTATAGGTGAAAATGAAAAATACGTCTTTTATGGAAAACACTAAATGGACTTTTTGGCCAACCCAATATTATCCAGTAGTCCATCAGTTGTTGGTTCATTGGTTTATAAAAGAGAAGATAAGAAGGTGAGTAACTGTGGAAAAATGGGGAATATTTGGCCTAAATAACAGCCAACCTAGGATATCGGATGATCTCTTACTTCAAAAGTTGAAGTAGAAGTTCAGACTATAGTCAGTAAATGGAAGTTCTAGGATGACAGCGTTTGCTAATGAGAATAGGTGAACTGATTTGGCGTGGACTGAGTCAGGAAGTGGGACGTCCCCTGCTGCCGGATAGAGGACTGACCCTCTGTTACAGGGTTCAGGTACTAGGTGTGGATAGGTTTACCAGCACTGAGCGCCTTTCCGTATGGTAACTAGCATTAGAATGGCAGAACCCTGCTTATTTTAACCTCATTTTATCTGTGTAAAGCAGAGTAGTGGTTCTAGATAATCTCTAAATCCAGGCTAAAATTCTGTGATTGGTTCTTTTTGCATTGATTTACGGCTTTATGGAATCCTCTTGCTTTACTTTAAGGTACAACTGTAACCGCTATAATGAGGATGATGCAAAGGCAGCAAGAGACGCACAGGAGGTAAGTACGTTCACTTCGGGTAACAGTTGGACAGGATATGCATTGTGAGTTTATCAGGGAATAAATTAGCAGGAGCTTTAAATTTGGAAAGATTTGTAGAAATATACTGCAGTAAATAATGGGCATCTGTGTACGTTTAGTAAGAGAATCTCATCCGAGATGCATATCAGGAGCATTCATATTCATAGGTTTATTTGCTTTCTTTTAATTAATCTAGACACGTAGTATAATTCCAGGTTTCAGAAGTTGTGTCAAGATTTTCCCTTCTCAGCAAGGAGACTAGAGAACAGTGATTGTTAAATAACTCTGCTGCTATTTATATTCAGTCTCACTTATTTTTAATTCTGTATTATTATTTTTAACCTCATTGTTCATCAGTAACCTTTATGCTTGACTATAGGCTGCTCCAGGAGGTGGGAATTTTCCTATCACCAGATGGGGGACACAACCACTATTTATAGAAAGGATTCAAACACTAAGTATAGATTTAGATTCAACACTTGAGTTCCTTTCAGCCAGTGATTCTGTCATATTTGTAGACTCTTGAAATTCCTTACAGGCCATTCATCCCATATTGAAATTTGCCAGTTGTCCCCAAAATACTGCCAAACGGCTTTCCTTGTCAGATGGAATCCGAATCATGATCTGTTTCTTCTTGTTTCACTTTTTAAAATCCCCTTGAAATTTATTTTTAATTAAAAATACCATAAATACAGAAGAATATACATAACCTACAGTGTCATATTGTTAGAAGTGAAAGTTCTATGTCTTTTTTTGACTAGAAAATTATATTTTGTATTTATAAATGATGAGGGATGTTTCAAGACTCACAATATTTGTGGTCCTTTTAAAGGGAAAGAAGCCCCACAAATTCCAATGTTGATTTAGATTATATTCATTATAATTTACTTAAATGTGTTTAAACATAAACCCTGTGAACCCTTATGCTTTTATACAGTGATACAACCAAACCAAGAGAACTACAAAACCAGTTAAACTTGAGTTCAGATTAATTTGACAGATGTTGTTTCCTAAAATAAAGTTGCTGTTGGTAGGCTGCTGTGTGTGGCTGGCTTTTTGTTTTCTTTGCAAGTTTATGAATAGTTTATTGCATTTCAGTAAGTGCATTGTGATTCAGTGAAGCAAAAGTTAAGGACACAGAGCTCATTATTTAAGCCAATTATTATTCTCAAGTTCCAAAATAGAATAGTACAGGAAGAATTTAGAGAATATAGGATTTCTTGTGAAAAAAACTTAAATTATCTTGAGAACACAGACTTAACTTTACAAAAACAGGCAGCAACTGAATTTAGCTTGCAGGCTAGAGTTTGCCTACCCCTGTTCTAAGCAGACAGGTTGTTTGCAAAGTGGTTTTTTTTTTTTTGTTACTGATTGCATTTCTCCATCCAGAATCTGGTGTTTGATTTAAAAGTTAGTCTTATTTTGCAGTGATGGTATGGGTTTTCTTTCATATTGACTTTTAGAGCTTTTTAATAAGAAGCTGTTTCAAATTGTTGGTCATATTAAATAAAGTCCTCTAACATCATACACTTTAATGTAGTAATTTAGGTTTCTGTTTCATTTTAGGAATAGGATAGGCTTGAAAATATTAGTGCTTCTGGGGGAGAATAAAATTCCAAGCAGATTATTTTCCACATATATATTTTTACATATAATTGCAGTCATTTTTAGATTAATATATAATGTTGATATGTTTAATAATGACTAGATATAATTGGCATAATTTCCCAGTGTATAAGCATTGGTTTTGATATCTATCTGTCTCTTGAAGTAACATGGCTTGTATAATTTTTTTTTTTAAGATTTTATTTATTTATTTTTTAGAGAGAGGGAGAAAGCAATATATGGTTGCCTCTCACATGGCCCTCACCGGGGACCTGACCTGCAACCCAGGCATGTGCCTCAACTGGGAATCGAACCGGGACCCTTTGGTTCCCAGCCCGCACTCAATCCACTGAGCTGCACCAGCCGGGCGGCTTGTATAGGTTTTTAAAGATGTTGCAGTGTTGTATAATACTGGATCATGTGATTGGCTAATTCTGTGGTTCAGAGTTAGTATTTCTAACCAAGAGACCAACCACAGGGCCTAGTAGTATCTGTGCTGTTTGTTGGCTTTAAGACAGGAGAGGAAGAGGAGGTGATAGTAAAAGAAGAATATGTGTATGGTAAGAAGCCCTTTCATAGTTGTGGCATTTAACAAGCATTTGTTAGTCATTTTCTATATATTAAATAAACATAACAAGATTACTTTTAAGAAGTCTGTCTCCCCTGGAGATTTACAGTATAATAGGAAAGATCTATGTAAATTATTTTTGCAGTGTGATAAATAATATAAAACAAATCTAGGCCAGATATCATAATATAATATTTCTTTGGCAATACTTCATGTATCTTTAATTTTCTTAAATATAACTGCTCTACCAACATAGCATTTGTATATGTATTTATTATATATTATAACATTATTTTATGATTATACTATATATATTTTTTGAAGTCAGTACTTTGTTAATGTCATCAACTCTCCGGTGTTCAAATGTGCCCACTTACCTCAAAAATTTTTTAATAGTTGCTTTAAGTCAGGATTCACCCAAGTCCACAAAATGGGTTTGATTGATATCTCCTGAGGCTCTTGTAATCTTTAAGTCCTCCATTTCTTCCTTTCTTTTTTTCTCCTTGCCATTTATTTATTGAGGAAACTAAGTTATTCTGTCATATAGAATTTTCCATATTCTACATTTTGTTAATTGCAGCTTCTGGTGTCATTTAATAGGTTGTTTGTTCCCAGTATCTCCTGAAACTGATGGCTAATTCTAGATACCTAAGTTGAGGCTCAGTTGGTGGGAGGTGGAGGGGGGCAGGGTCTGGAAAGGGCACAAAACTCATAGCTGGTGAAATGGTACTACAGTATATCGGGAGTTATGTGATGTCTGGGTTGCCTTTCTATTTTCTGCTTCAAAATTCTGGTGTTTCTTACCTATATAATACTTTATTGCATACTATAGAACAGTGATCTCGAATAGGACTTTCTGTAATGATGGAAATGTGCTTTATTACCACTGTCCAGTTTGGTAGCTGCTGACCACATATGGTTATTGAGTACTGAGTAACTGAATTTTGAATTTTAAATAGCCATGTGATTTCAGTGGCTGTCATTTTGGAAAGTACAGCTACGGGACATTCAGAGCAGTGTTAAATAATAAAGCTAGCAGTAGATGTCTGTTTATTCATGATTTCAGCCACATTCCTGTACTATTTCGTCAGTAAATGTGGTGTCAGTGTTGTCCGCGTGTAGTACGCGTGTCATACTGACGTGACCGTGCTTTGTCTCCGTGGACAGCGGTCCAGGGCAGCCCTGCAGCGGTACCTGTTCTACTGCAACCGGTACATGAACCACATGCAGAGTCTGCGCTTCGAGCACAAGCTGTACGCGCAGGTGAAGCAGAAGATGGAGGAGATGCAGCAGCACAACATGTCCTGGATCGAGGTGCAGTTCCTGAAGAAAGCCGTCGATGTCCTCTGCCAGTGTCGTGCCACACTCATGTACACTTACGTCTTCGCTTTCTACCTCAAAAAGAATAACCAGTCCATCATCTTTGAGGTAGGCGTTGTTGCTGAGCGGGAAGGGGGCCCACCTGTGTCATAGGACTACTTGGTCTTCCATAGAGAAGAGATACTGTTTTAAAGGTTCCTGTCTGCTCAGAAAACGGGGATTAGATATGGAGTATGTATTGGGAAAATAAATTTAGATTTCTTGTCCTAAACTACATTCAGATCGATGTGGGTTAGACAGCTAGCGATGAAGTGTGCAGGTTCTCTGGAGGCAGCCACGGATTTGAGTCATGACTTCATCACTTGTTAGCTCTGTGGACCTGGAGCAAATTACTTACCCTCTTCTACTTTTCTAGGATGTTACGGGTTTGAGTGAGACAGTCCGAGTATGTTGCTCATATGTACAGCACCTGGCACGTCACAGTTCGTAATAAAAGCCGTTTTTCAGGGAAAATAATACGTGGCGTTAGAAGCTAACATGGTGGTTATGTAATGACTAAAGGAGGCATTGAGCAGTAAGGGTTTCCAAGTAGATGTGTTCATTTAAAATCGAGGCCTGAAACAGTGACATCAGCAGGTGACTAGACAGTGACACTGACCAGCAGGTGGGAGTTTCGATGGGTAAACGTACCGAACAAGCCCTGGTCGTCAAAGGTAACATTTTAACCTTCCATACAGCGCAGCCTGATGAAAGCAAAAAGGGATTTCTACTTATTCCTCAAGTTTCCCTTTTAGTTTTAGCAAATAGAAGTTCTCAAACCAAAAGATTCCTAAAGACTTCTAAGTCCTTTCAGATTGTCCTTTATTCTTTCAGAGGTAATCAGTGAATCTTTCGTTTTTTTTAACATTTAACAGATTGTCCTTGAAAAGAGAGAACAACTGGTTAGAGGCAAGAGCAATAAAGAGCTTTACAGATACAGTGAAAACCACCTGTGAGAACGATGGAGTCTGTTGAAAGCCGTCTAGGCAAGGAAGCAGCTAAGATAGTTTATCTTTCAGTTTTCTTTTCAAGTCAAAATTTACTATGTGTCTTCTTCCTCTTATAGAATAACCAAGCAGATCTAGAGAATGCCACAGAGGTGCTTTCAGGCTACCTCGAACGAGATATTTCCCAAGATTCTCTACAGGATATAAAGCAGAAAGTACAAGATAAGTACAGGTGAGATTTTTTTTTTTTAATAGTTTTTGAGCAAAAGATTCTGCCATTGTAGTCTGGTATGCCTTACTGGTGAAGTTAGGTAATAGTGAGACTCGGGTTAGCATACCCAGTCCTGAGCTGCTGCGGTGTTTCTCATAGATTGCTCCTGTCCTTTGGGCTACAATTTGCAGATAGTGTAGTGCTATTTAAACATTGCGGAGGAAATCCGCTGTGTATCCTGCCAGCTTCTTCCTTTCAACTTTATCTACTTACCTGCTGCCCTGCAAATAAGAGCCTAAAAAGGGCAAGTGGCCATTAGGAGGAGGGGTGAGATTGGCATGCTGGATGTAGCCAGGGGGTCCTGCGATCATGGCTATTGATAAGTGAACTACTCAGGCTTGTTATAGAGTTTTTATTAGTTTTTTACCCCCTTAAGAGAGATTTACTTTGCCCTAAAAGGTAGATGGTATTTCAAGATATGCTACTTCTCTTTTTTTGGTAGAGAATAAAGTTTTTATTCACTCTCCAAGAAAGAAGAGGGGCATGGTGTGGAGAGACACACCAGCCCCGAGGGTAGGGGCTTTGAGCTTTTATTGGATTCTAATTGGAATGAAGAGGGGTCGGGGGCCTGCTGCTGGAGTCCTTGTAACATGAGGCTGCAGTTCGTTCCGGTGTTACCGTCTGCCTGTGGCTCTAGGCGGTGGTTCTGTTCTTGCTTTCCGGTAATTCCGGAGGGATTAGGTAGGGAGCAAAATACAAGTGTTTCAGTATTGCTTATGAGGGTATAATTTACAAATTGTCCTAGGGGAAAAACAGATTTTCTTATGTTGATCACTGGCCGTGAAGGTGGGTGAGGAGGAGGCTGTCCACAGAGTCTGGAGAGATGGAGAAGGATTAGAATCCTCTCTCCGAACCTCACAGAGACAGGGCTGGGGGTCAGCCCCGGCTGAGCTTCCGCTGCCCACTGCTCCCCTAGTCTCAATTCTCAGGAGGCTGGAGGAGAGGGAGAAATAGAGAATGTCCCCATACAGGTCACCAAAATGTTAGGGTGGCCGGTGACATGGGATGTGAAAGAATTCACAAAGAGAAATAAAATTTCTTGTAGAGAATAAAGTTTTTGTTCACTCTCCAAGAAAGGAGAGGGGCGTGGTGTGGAGAGAGACAGCAGCAAGATATGCTACTTCTTTTTTTATTTTTTTTTATTATTTTTTTTTAAGATTTTTATTTATTTTTTTTAGAGAGAGGAGGAGGGAAGGAGACAGAGAGGGAGAGAACAGCAATGTATGGTTGCTCCTCACATGGCCCTGACAGGGGGCCTGACCCGCAACCCAGGCATGTGCCCTGACTGGGAATCAAACCGGGACCCTTTGGTTCCCAGCCCGCGCTCAATCCACTGAGCTACACCAGCCAGGGCGATATGCTACTTCTTAAGCTAAGAATGCAAAATGTTTGCTTTCTCAGTATGGAGATCTTTCCCCCAAAGTTGGTTCCTGGCAAATACTAATATCTTTTTAATAGTGGTAGAAACCTTTGGGAATTTGGAAGTCTTGGAGATTCAGTCATAAGTAATATTTTTACATCCCTTAGCCAACTACATTGTGTTTATGGTAATTTCACAGTTAACAAAGATTTTATGAATGTGAATAAATAACCCTTGAAATTACTTTTTTCCTGAAACTGGTTTACTTATGGTAGAATAATGACAGGATTGAATCAGGTAATTTCTAAGGCCTTTAGGAATTTCTAACATTTTATTGCTCTAAAATTGCCAAAACTGGGAATCATAGCTTTTAAAAAACACCTTTTTGAAATTTGAAACAGTAAACTTGAAATGTGTTATTAAAAGCAGATGCCTAGTTCCAAGTCTTGAGAAAATGTAGGGGTGCCCTAAAAAATAAGTAAATGCTTTTTTCCCCAAACTAGAGGCTGACATTTTCTTTTTCTCTCGATTACAGATACTGTGAGAGTCGACGGAGGGTTTTGTTACAGCATGTTCACGAAGGCTATGAAAAAGATCTGTGGGAGTACATAGAGGACTGAGAATGGCCCTGCATAAAATGAACTCTGAAAACTTTACCATCTAGAGTGCTCATGCAATTAAAACCAACACAGACAAGGAGGCACTAAGCCCGTCTGACACTGCTGGTCTATAGTACCAGAGTTCTGTTTTGTTAACAGAAAGTTTAAGTAAATTATATTGTAATAAAAAACAAAGGTAGATAAACCAGTGTACAGCAGTATTCCAGGCCGCCAAAGTGTGACAGACACACTGAAAGCCCTCCCACTCTAACTTGTAACGTAGCTTCATTCTCAAAGCTGACTTCTTCTCTTTTCTTTTTCCTGAGTGTAGTGCAGTTAAACTTTAAACAGGTCTCTGACACTGCTTTTCACGCCCAGACAGCCATTCTGTTGTACTTTGGTAAAGGACCTCTTCCCCTCCCTCCCCTACTCATGCGAATATACCCACATACAGAGACTGACTCTCTCTCTCTCATACTCCAAGGTAATGAGTGAATGATGTTTAGTTCCTTGTAAAGAAAATTCTTGGGGCGGGAAGTGGGTAGGCAGCAAGAAGAATTAAACAAAAAACAAACAAAAACTTTGTATATGACTTTTAAAACAAGAGGACAACACAGTATTTTTCAAAATTGTATATAGCGCATATGCATGGACAAAGCAAGCGTGGCACGTGTTTGCATAATGTTTAATTACAAAAAAATATTTATTCTTTAAAAATCTTCAACATTATGTCTATTTGCTGTGCATTTTCTTTCAGTTTTCTTTAACTTTCCATGGTTGAAGGTTGGGATTAAAAAACAGCCTGGTGGTTTAGTGCCTCTGGAGGACGTGAGAACTCTTCGATTGCCCTTTCCTGAGATTACTTTGCCCTTTCTGGTTTTTATGTGTCTGTTGCTGGCCATGGGCCTCGTGCCCAGTGCTCGATCAAGGCCAGGGAGGTCAGGTCCCGACAACACTATGGCCTGCTGAGGACTGCCACAGGGAGCGTAGTTGCTACAGTTCAAGAATAACCTGGTCCGCGGCCTCATTCCCCTTCACGGCCTCATGCCTTTTACTCATGCTTCCGTGTGCACCTGTTATGCGCAGGTGAGGGCTTTCCTGTGCTCCCCATCCATCCAGAGGAAATCGTTCTTTTTTTTCCCTTTAATTGCTGCTTTGAGCCTTTTACGATTTTGGTTATGGCTCTTCTCTCACCCTTTCTTTACACTAGGGTATCAAATAGAATGTTTTTGCTTTGAATATAAATATAAATAAATAACCATTCACTTAGTTTCAGATTGTGAATTTAATATGGCAGATATTAAAATTGCTTGTGTGTTGCTGTGGGTTCTGTTTGAAGGCAGACAGCCCTAGAACATGATATTCCCGTCTAGTGCATTTAAACAGAAATCACTGACTACTTCTTTTCATTGTCAACAGATAGGAAAATTAATGATGCGTTTTAGCTGTGATGTCCATTTTTATGAAATTTCTACTAAGAGCTATGTTAAAAGTAAAGAATGGTGGTGGTTTTATTAATTATATACCTGTTTATGCCATTCTGGCCGTGGTGTTTCTCAACAGGTCAGCATCCCTAAATCTGTCCGTTTTATACAGGAGTGCAGGGTGAATTGGCCACTAGATGAAGAGGTCTTAATGTTAAATGGCAGTTGGGGTGGAGGACCTCTTTGTCTTCCTTTAAACGTGTCGCGCCTAGGGAGGGTCTGCCTATTGTGAGGCAGCTGCGTCTGCTCTTGCCAGGTACATCCAATTACTCCATTGGGAAGTAGGCTCACTTTCCTCTGGCCTTTTGCCTAAGTTAGGCTTTGCTGAATCAACCCACTTTTCCTTTTAGAAAAGGTTGTTACATGAGATGTACTTGCAACTGTTCTTTTCCCATCAAAAATTAGTGAATGTTTGCTGAGTATATTATGCTGCTTCCTTAAACCTCTTGTCGCTGTAGGATCAACTTTACCTGTACCTTTAACCCTTCCTCCCTGGCCACCTCAGGTGCAGATCAGAACTCGACGTCTGCTTCTTCCATGTCCTCTTCTCCCCCGACATCCATTCAACTTTATTTTAAATGACTGTATCAATCTTAAAAGGCATTTATCAAACTAAGGATTTTTTTTTTTTAAGAAAGCTTGAATAAGTTCCTTTCCCTGGTAACTTTGAAAAGCAGCCAGAGTTGCTGTCTAGATATATGTGGCTCCCTTAATCAAAATGTTTTGTGTATGTGTGGTGTTTTTAAAGAAAAATTAGCCAGTTAACTGCGGTATCTAGGTCTGTGTCATTATGCACTCCCCGTGCAACAAGCATCCAAACACAGCGTGTGCACTTCATAGCATCAGCCCCTGCCCGTGGAGGAGCAGTGCCTTTCAGAGGTGCTTTCTAGTTTGTCTTGGCATATTATCTGAGGGTGCTGCAGTTGTGGGTGCGTTCCCTAACTGGTGTGGATCAAGGTGAACTGACCTTTTTTAATTCCAATCTCTTAACAACTATCTCCATATTTGACAGTATTCCCTGAGCTCATGCTTTCATTGGTAGTAGCTTCAGTGACCCCATCTGGGATATAGGCAAGCCATATCGAATGACAGCTTCCCCATTTCACTCACCTAAGTCTATCAAGAGGGCTCTATTCATGGTAAGCACCAGGGTCTCCCTGTCTTCTTGAGGGCAGTTACATTGTCTTTTGAAAAGTGCATGCTTCATTTGAACAATTCATTGAGCAGTTGATGGACTTTAAATGATTTATAGTAAAATTTTGATCCAAAGCTCAGGATACAAACCACAGTGGTAAAATTGAGTAGCATATAATATTATCGGACTAAATTCTGTGTAATTTGCTGCAACCCAGATTGTATGTGTTTTATGTGTGTTTAAATAAATACATTAAATACACACGTGTATACATAAACACATATATAACAGATCCAAGACTGACTGACTTGATTTGAAATGGTTGAATCTGCAGTGTACAATGTGATTCAGCCGTAATTAGGAACTGAAATTTAGTACAAGACAGAAAAGGACTTGATGTAACAAATTCTTTTAGTTGCAAATCCTGGGTATAGAGCACTTGGGGGATGGGAGGGGGTGGGTTGGTGAGACAATCAGATCGGTAAATTTATTAAATGCTCCTAACCCTGTAATTTTGTGCATAGAGCGCCCTGTGCTGTGGAAATAACTGTTCTTAGATTTTCATTGTAACTGGACTGTTCAGGTTGCCCAGAGGGAAAGAACATTCCTAATTCTAATAAAATAAACTTTTATTTTGTTATTCCATTAGTTACTTATGTTTATTTTTATAGTTAAAAAAAAAAGACATACTGGTGACCTAACAGTCACTTGTATTATGTGCCTTATTCACTGTTCCTACTTAATATAAAATGTTAAGATTTGGTTCAGTTTCTTTGCGGGGAACTGTGAATGAGACCATCCCCACCAGTTCTTCACTCACTTGGTCGTGTAGCCTTCAGAGCGTTTTCTGAAAGCTTTCCGATTTCTCTGACTTGACCATTGAATTTAGTTTGCTGTTTGTGTTGTAACAGTGATTCATACTAGATGCTTAGTAGATCGTTGTCAATTTTTTAAAGATAAAATATTTTCAGAGTCATTCATTCTCAACCTCAAAATTCTGATTACTTACATTTATTCACTCTTATAAATTGGTATCTCCTAAAGGGATGGAGAGAATTTTCTTAAACAAGGTCCCGGGTTGGAGATTTTTGTCATTGATATTCTAGCCAAGTCTAGATTTGAGGACAATTTAATTTGGTCTTATTTGGGTCTATAATTATGAGAGTTCATGTATCACTTTTATCTTCAAAGCACTTTAACTTACATTACCAGCTTAAGCAAGTGGGGTAGGAATTGCTCTTTTTTACAAAAGAAGAAAATAAGGCTCAATGAGGTTAAGTAACTCACCCGAGATTCCACAGTTTCTTCTGTCTGGGATTCAGTCAACATTGTACTACCTCTTTGTATCATATTTTCTTAACCCGGCCTCAGAACGACCTAGCATTCAGTACCAGGAAAGGCGGTTCTTCGCCATGGTGTTGTACTACTCAGCGACATCAAGACTGTGTGTGTGCACACATACGCCTATTGCTGCTAATGTTAGGGATGCTGTATACTATCTCTGTCTTGAATTCGGTTCAGAGTTTGCAACTGATGTGGCTCTGTTTTGCCTCATCAAAAGAAACTAGGCACGCAAGGCGAATATAGCCCTTCCCCTTTCGCTGACTGGGGCCGTGCTCACTGGAAAACTGTCACAGGTGGTAGTTGAGAGTAAACCGTTCAGCATCATTTGATTGACAAACAGTGGCCAAGCAATTTGCAATTGTTGGTCTAGTTATTTGTTCAAATAAATTTCCAATGTAAAGAATTTTGAATAGTCGTCTGCAACTTGTTACAGGATTTCATAGCTAGTAAAACACAGAACAGCCGAAATCCGTTTGTTCTCAGCATTTCTCCTGTGGGGCTTTAAGGACAGAAGTAGTGAGCATTGGGGGGAATCTGGGCTCCTTCAGCCACGAGAAAAAGTATGGGCCCCTCAGATTTTTTTTCAGATCCATGGGGATAAAGTTGGTGTGTTTCTGGTTTATTTTAGGGAATTTACTTTCCCACTTAATCACCCAAGATGAAAGAGGTAATTTGGAAGTGCTCGACTGGAAATAATGCAGTTGTGCCTGGCGTAGGAGTGAACAGTGAGGCAACTGAGTTTTCCTTTTTTGCTTTTTTGTATAATTAAATCCAATTTTCAAGGCAGCTGTTGATCTTTCTCTAGTCAATAGCATTTAGTCTGGGGAAAATTCATAGATTTTTTTGAAAAGCCGTTTTCAGACTATGATTAAACCATAGATATGCATTCTAGGGCCATTTTTAGAGCAGGGGCCAATTAGTAAATAAGTCAACCACGCAGTGATATGTAGCAGTTGCAACAATAGCAAAAGCACAACTTCATTACCACAGAAATTCAGGGGTCTCAAACTCAGATGTCTACAGAGCCAGGTAAATATTTTAATAGGCTATTCTCGGCCAAGTGGGCTCTGAGAGGAGCCTGTGAAATAACACTTTTTTTTAAAAAAGATTTTATTTATTTCTTTTTTAGGCAGAAGGGAATGCAGGGAGAAAGAGATGGGGAGAAACAGCAATGTGTGGTTGCATCTCATGTGGGCCTCCTGGGGACCTGGCCTGCAACCCAGGCATGTGCCCTGACTGGGAATCGAACCAGCGACCCTTTGGTTCGCAGCCCGCGCTCAATCCACTGAGCTACACCAGCCAGGGCTGAAATAACACTTTTTGTGAATTTTTTCCAAGTTTGAAATGTTGGCAGTCGGTCTTGGTTTGCAACTTCATGCCACTCTCCATCTGACACGCACTGGAATCACTGGGAGGCTTCAAGAGAAAAACTAATGCCAGAGCCCCACCCCGTAGGGATTACGACTGACTTGCTCTGGGTTGCATCCTGGGCATTGATTTTTTAGAGCCCTCTCCCCACCCACATCCCCTGTGATTGTACAGTGCAGTTTGAGACCTGCAGACACAGTTGAGGCCATCTAGGCACTTCCGTAGTCCCCAAGCTTTACAGGGGCACATTCTAGGACATAAGGGATGGTAGGACTTCATGACAAATGCACAAGCGCAGGAAAGGCCACACCGTAGGCCCTGGCTGGGGGGGTGGGGGTCGTGGGGGGGGTTGTGGAATGGTGCCTCCTAAGGGGCTAGTGTGTGAAATGCCCCATACCTGGTCCACCTTGGAGGAAATTAAGTTGTTTTGTGAAACAAACATTAATTTAAACAAATTTTTGTGGAAACCAGAATGGGAAAACTGACAAGCAGAGTAGAGTGTTCACGAGAAGTGGTACTGCCCGAGGGAGAGAACATATCTAGGAAAGTACATTAGTCTCGTCTGAGCCTGAACGGTTATCAGCAAAGCTGTCACTAAGTATTTGCATCAAGTCAGTGCACACTTCCATGTAATCACCTAAAGTTCGGAGCACCAACAAGTCCCAAGTTTCTCCCTGTTTCATTCTTTTGATGATCTTTAAGACAGTGAATGTTCTCTTTCTGGTTCCCAGTGTAGTGTAATGGGACGGATGTCAGTATTTCTCAGCCGGAGTTTTCCTTTGTAAAATGGGGGTAGTGATAGGAGCTATAATTTGCTGAGTACTTTTTGTTAGATGCCTTCCATTATCTGTGTCTTCTAAACAGCCCTAAAACAAAGGCATTGCTCTCCTCATTTACGAGAAAACAGGTTCATAGGCTATGAATGCCAAAGTTACAGGAAAAAACAGGCAGGGTCACGCTTGTGTGATTTCTTGTGTTCATTCTTATCATGCCATATTGTCTGCTTTATAGGAATAGTGTGAGGGTCAAAGAAAAGAGGAAAACAAAGCCTTACAGATAATAAGCATACAGTACTAACCTGGGCAAAAAACAAGGACACAGAACGGGCTCACAGACTCCCAAGGGCAGGATGAGATCGGACCCAGGAACTAGAAAGCCATTTTGAACAACTGATGTGGCATCGTTTGCCATCAGTACATCCACATCATGCTGAAGCTTTGCTTTTCCTGTAGCTACCCCGTAACTCCAGGTGTTACAGGGTAACTGTTCCAGACACATGTAGACAACCAAACAGAGCCATGGGACCAGCCCATTGGTAGAAATGTGGCTCTTGGGGGCGTACCCCTGTGGGATGGGGGTCAGGTCTTGGAGACCATGGTTTGCTGGCTGCACAGGTGTCTTCAACAAAACTGACATGTCCTGAAATGAAATAAATGTAAGCAATACTATATAATAGATAATTATGAGCTAACCCAGTCTTAATGCTTCATGTCCATCTTTTTAAAACCTATGAGCCAGTTACCGTATACATTTCGTAAAAGTTCCTGAGGTCATCCTTTTGTGAGGATAGAATGAAGATTCAAACCTGGGTTCCTTCAGTCAACACTCCAAGTGTCAGGCACGGTTCTGGACACTGGGGTACAGCAATGAAAAGCACCTGTCGGTTTGTCTGAAGCACATAACAACCCTGGTTCTGCATCGAGACCCATGGATTGGCCAAGGGCACCCACCCAGTTAGTGGTGGGGAGAGCCGGGGGCACATGTTGACCATGACACTACATTCTTTTCATGGCACTGTGCTGATTTTCAAACAGCCTTTCCAACAGCACCTGCTAAAGTTCTGCAGATTCTTAGGGGGACCTAAGCCTTAGATTGCCTTGGAACTCAATGGCCAATTTTTCTTTTTGGCTCCTGGCTCTTCAAAACATGTCTCTTGTCGCTGACCTCATCCTGTACTAAGAAGGACCCAACCTATGCCTTTTCTCCTTCACATTTGAGAGCTACCCTAGCAGTTTAGAGAGAGTTAAGAAGCAAGTCCCACATTTCCAAGCCTCTTCAGAAGGCCAGGCTTGCCTGTTTGGAGCTAATGACGGCTTTATGTTACGCACAAAAGAACACTTCCTGACTTGCTTTAATTTGGCACCTGTGCATCTCTCCTCACTGACTACATCTGTGTAAAAGTTTGGTCTTTACTTTTCAAGTTGCCTGCCTTTTACCACGGAGTACTCAATGGTGGGAATTTGGAAGGTGATTATAGAAATATAAAATCAATTACACTAGTTCTCCAGGAAGTTCTGAAAACTTGTTTGTATAGATTTTAGATTTTCTTCTGATGGCTAAAGTTGGTTTCCATATGCATAATAACAAAGCACTGTCCTTGAAGCCACTTCTGTGCACATTAAATGGCTGTTTCTTATCGTTGGGAATCAGGCTTGTGCAGTGAGGATCTGGCTCTCTGGAACCAACTGGCCAAGCTGGCATTCCTGAGAAGTGAACAAACATACGCACACAGCAGGACTGAATTTCCCAGATTCCTCTTTCAAGGAGACTCCCTGTATACACTCCCACCTCTGCAGGTCTCATCCTTTTCTCGGAGGGAGCGCAGCATGAAATGATAACCAGCACTATGGAGCACCGCTCGTGGGCCTGCTTGGGCAGTAGACATTCTAATGGAATGCTCTAAAATTGTAAGTTCTTGCACCTGGCTCTCATTTATAACCTAATTGCTGGTCTTCCTGGTATGAACAAAGTTGTTTGCTTAATAAATTCCTACGGTATGATCCTGAGTTGTGGTCCATTTCTGCATAACTAGGGCAAATACTAAAGTGTTCCCTGACAAAGGAGGAGGTAAGACCTGGATGTCCCCCCCACCCACCCCCACCCCTCCGCTTTGGAAAAAATGCCTGCATGCATGAGAAATGATTTTTGTATCCAAAAATCCTCCCGACTGGTTTGGAGCAGTGTAAAGGTCATAGCGGTAAATACCAGAGAATGTGAAAAGTTACAGTGTTCTACGGACTTTGAAGAATTAATATATACTCTATTATTTTGACTAGCTTGCAAGGGAGTAAGTTTTCTTTATTCACGTTAAATCCAACATTAGTACAAGTCAGTGCCTTACACATGGTCAAACATGTTGCTCACTAACCAGTGGAAATAAAATTGCTTCACAGATTCCTAAATGCTGTTTCAGTGGGACACTGGATTGTGTGCTTTGGAAGATAAATTCCGTAGTCAAGGTCCTAGCACTGAACAGATTAGAGCCCAAAGGTCACGCTGAGAACAGATCAGTAAAGGGGAAAGATGCTCTTGAAATAGAAGTGCTCCACTCATTTTTAAGTTGATTATAGAAATCAAGATGTTTTGATAATTGTACACACCTTGTTGATAACCACCCCAAAGAAGACATAAAACATCATCATTACCTACCAAGTTCTCTTGTGCATCTTTTTAATCATTCCTGCTCCCTTCCCTACTCCAATGATCATTTGCTTGTTTTTATTACTAAAGGTTTACTTCGTCTGCTTTTGGACTTCATATAAATGGAATCATATGATAAGTAGTCTTCTGCATCTGGCTTCTTTCATATGCTTTAAAGACATCTACATTGTATGCATTGGTAAATTCTTTATGGCTGAGTAGCAGGTCATTTTATAAATATACAACAATGTGTCTATACCTTCTCCTGTGGATGGACTTTTAGGTTGTTTCCAGTTTGGGGCAATTGTGAATAAGACTGCTATAAAATTCTTCTAAGATTTTGTTCTGTTCTTGTTTTGTGGATACATGTTTTCATTTCTCTTGGTTACCTAAGAGTAGAAGATTACTGACTCAGATGGTAAGTGTACGTTTAACTTTCTAAGCAACTGCTTTTGTGTTCTCCAAAGGGGTTTTGCCATTTGTACTCTCACCGACGAGGTATGAGAGTTCCGGTTTTCCCATGTACTCGTCAGCACTTGCTGTTGTCCGGGCCTTTTATATTAGTCATTTTGGTAGGTTAAAGAACACTGTGATTTTCATTACATTTCCCTGATGAGTAACGACGTTGGGCACTTTTCGTATGCTTATTTTATGTTTGTATTCCTTTCCCAAAGTGTCTTTCACGTCTTTTCCCATTTAAAAATTGGATTGTCTTTTATCTTGTGGTTATTCTGTGACTTCCGGATATAAGTCCTTTGACAAATATATGTGCTGTGATTTCTTTTTTGTTGGACTATGGTTTACTTTTTTAAGTGATTTTTAATAGATTTTGAGAAACATTGATTTACTGTTCCACTCATTCACACTTCCGCAGGCTGGCTCCCGCGTGCAGCCGAGCCAGGGACTGGGAGGCCGGCAACCCCAGCACATGGGGATGCCACCCCAACCCACCCAGCTGCCTGGCCAGGACTCTGTTCACTTTTTCATAAGGATCTTTTGACAGGCAGGAATTTTTATTTTGATAAAATCCACCTTATCATTTTTTTCTTTTATGGTTTTATGACCCCAAGGTCACAAAGGACATAATTTTCTTCTGCAAATTTTGTGGGTTGAAATTTTATGACTATGGATCATAGATGGTCTCTAATGTATCTCAGTGCTTTTAGGTTTGCCACCTATGGTTTAGAGTTTTACTTTTATGTATATGATACATCTCAAGTTAATTTTTGTGTACAGAATGAGATTTATTTTATTTGAACATGAATATCCAATTGTTTCAGCAACATTTGTTTAAAAAGTTTCCCACGTCCATTAGACTGATTAGCGGCTTGGTTGAAAAATCAATGGATCGTGTGTGAGTGTGTAGTTATTTCTAGACTATTCTGTTCCCCACAATACTTCATTACTATTGTTCTTCATATTTTTCAGCAAATCTAAGGTTCCATCTGGTATAAATTCAACTTTAAAGAAATGCTTTTAGCATTGCTTCTGTTGCAGGGTTTTGAGAGATAAATTTTCTTAGCTCTATCCTGTCAGAGAATATATTTTACTTTTATTTTTGAGGGGTATTTTAGTTGGATATGGAATTCTATGTGGACCTTTTATTTCTTCTTTTAGTACTTTAAAGAAGCTATTTATTTGTCCTCAGGTCTCATTTGTTTCTGGCGAAAAGGAATCCATTACTTTTATTTGTTTCCTTGTCTGTAATGTGGTTGATATCCCTCCTCCCCCAGGTTACGTCTGCTCTTTATCTTTGGTTTCCAGCTGATTGACTGTGATATGTATAGGTATATTTTAATTGGTGTGTTTACTGGTCTTTTGTGATCTATGTTGATGTCGTTCATTAATATTGGGTATTTCCTGGCCATTATCTCGTCAAGTATTTCTTTGTACCCTACTCTGTCCCCTCTCCTCTCCTTTTGGGGCTCCAATTGCACATATATACGATTATTTGATATTATCCTGCAGATCTCAGATAATTTTCTCCCATTCTTTTCTCTCTCTATTTTCAATTTGGATGCTTTCCATTTAGGTGTGCCCAAGTCCCCTGATGCTTTTCTGTTAAACCCATCTACTGAATTCCTTATTTCGAAATAAGGAAATAAGAATTCCTTATTTCTGATACTGTGTTTTTCATTTCTGACATTTCATTATGTTTGTAGAGTTACTATGTGTCTGTTAAGATTTCCCATTTATGCATGTTGTCCGCGTTTTCCACAAGATTTTTTAGCGAAGTTATTTTAACAATCCCAACTGAAAATTCAATCAATATCTGGGGAATCTCTCATTCTGCTTCTGTTGAACCCTTTCCTCTGTGGCCACGGATCTCATTTTCTTGCTTTTGCACGTGTCTCGTATATCTGATTGTATGCTGGACATTTTATATTAAAAAAAAAACCAGGAGAGACTGACTGTGTAGATATTACCTTCAGAATGGGGCATGCCCATTTTTCTTTCAGCCACTTGAGTGGTGGCTCTGTCAGTGTGCTGTCCATTTGACCTAGGTGTGAGCCGTATTGTAGCTTTGGTGTGGTTCTGTTAACCACTAGCTTCAAATATTCTGAAGGCAGAATCGGAACTTTCCCTTTGGTAGGGCCTGGGTTTGGGGCGTTGGCAAGATGTCAGAGTTATGACTTTCTTCTTAGCCAAGCTGTCGGCTTTTGGAAATGTGGGAGATCTCGCTCTCTGCTTGACAGCCTAGCTCCCAAGTGTTTTTTTTGGGCGGGGGGCGGGGGGGGGGGAGCGCGGCGGTTGTCTTTTTGTGAGTGGGATAGCGGAGTGCGGAGGTATCTCTCTCAGTTCTCGAGTGTGCCCTGCCCTCAGTCTTTTGAGGATGAATGCCCACAATGCCTGGGGGATGGGTCTCTCGGCTCTCCTGTTCCATTCTTAGCCTTCCAGAGTGCTTCTGGTGGATGACTCAGCGTTCCTGCCTTGCCCTTCGGAGAGGTCCTACTCACCCCACAGGCAGAGGGGATCTGTCTCAACTCTCCTTCTATTACCCACCTCCCTTCCACTTTTCGTCTGTTACCTCACTGCATTTGGTTACAGTCCAAAAGGTAAGATTGGTGCGTAGGTACAGGCTTTTCTGTGGATTTGGGTCCTCTAGATTATGATGTCATGCCAGCCTTGATAAGACTGTTAAAATTTTGTTAAATTTCACCTGATTTCTCTTTATTCCCCTATATTGGAGTCCTCTTTCAGCTAGAACTTGGAGCAGCCGTCAGTCTCTTTTATCCTATGAAGGACTACTTAGCACTTCTGGGCATTGTTCCATTTAGGTTTCTTTATGTCCTCAGCTTTCTAATGAGTTAAAAATATTTATTTTCTAGCTAATCTGGCCTTTTCTTTGCTAGAGTGGGAACTATACTCTTTTGTATATCCAAATCAGAAGTGAATTCTCAGAATGAGAGTTTAAAATGGTTTCATTTACGTATGTTATTAGTTTTTAAAATTACGAATACAAGGATAATACAGTTAAATTTGACAGTATATTAAACTGTGAAAAGCAAGTCACCTCGTTCTTTCTACTTTATAGTAACAAACATCATTACCAGTTTCTTGCAATTTCTTCTCAAAATTTTATTTGTAAAACGTGACTATTTTCCTAATTTTTTTTTTTTAAATTTTTAAAGATGTTACTTATTTGTGGCTTCCTTCTAATTTTTTAACACAAATATAAGGATATTATACACTTTACTTTTCTCATATAACTATTTCACCACCTTGAAAAGTTTTTTTTAGCCCTGGCTGGGTTGCTCCGTTGGAGCATTGTCCCAACACAGGGTTGTGGGTTCGATCCCCGGTCAGGGCACATAGAGTGAATGCATGGCTGGGTGGAATGGTAGTTGATAGTTCTTTCTCTTTATCTCTCTCTCTCTTCCCTCCTTCCCCACCCTCTCTCAAAAAAAAAAAAAAAACCCAAATAAAAATTTTAAAAGTTTTTTAAAGACTACAAAATATGACTTAGGATGGAAGTACTTTGGTTTATTTAAGCAATCCCTGGTGACAGACATTTGGGTTGTTTCCAGTATTTTTTTTTTCTCACAAACAATGCAGTAGATAAGTCTTTGCCCACATTCACTGTTGAATATAGCTGTAGTAACAGAAATGGGCATATTTTAAGTGCTTCATGAAGGCCTCTAGAGCTTCATATTATTTTTAAAGTGTTTCCCAAGGTGTTGGCTGGGCTCTCAGGAGTTGGTGGTTTGGGTTTTGGGGGTGGGGTTGGGCCTGGTCACCACAAAGAGGCATAAGGTGCTGGAGAGTCGCCTGGCAGGTTTATCAGAACAGAGCTGGCTGTGGACATGAGCAGAGTAGGAATGACATATTAAAATAGTTAAAATTGTAGAATCTCAATGAATGAAAATTTCTTTATATATATTGAGGGTGTTAAAAAGTTACTAGTGCCTAATTCTTCTCATGTTTTCTCAGCTCCTACCATGGGGGGTGGGGAGAGAAATACCATATTATTTGGAATGCCTTACCCAGCTGTATGACTTGAATGACCCTGATAAGCAAGGATTTCAAAGGGAAATGAAGACTCATGTGTCACACAAGAAACATTGTCTTTGTGATTCTGGGATTTTTCTGTGAAGATGTTACGGTTTTTGAGGGTTTTTTATAATTACCTATTGTAGTTTGAGAAACCAGCATACTTTCTTATGATAAAGGCCCTTGAAATCTGGGGTCAAAGGAGAGATTTTAAAACATGATGAATAAAAATAGCAATAGCTTTTATTTAATAACATAGGTGTAAATAATGTCATTTACTCCTCACAGGACCTCTTTCAGGGAGAATTTATATATTGGGAAGTATGCTCGTAAGCTTTCCCACCAACACCTTCTTCCCCAGGGCTCCCCGTGTCAGTCATTGACTGTACAATTCATCCACTTGTTTTTGAAGTTAGAAATCTGGTAGTTTTTCTGTGATATCTGTTTCCCTTAACCTCATTCTCCCATATCCAAATCTTCACCATAGGAGGTTTATTTTGCCTCCTAAATTTCTCAAGAATCTATTCACTTTTTCTTTTCCCATCACTTTAAGTCCAAGTGAACTGCTTCCTCATCTCATTTTAAGTTACCCCTAGATGATCAATTCTTGTCCCCACCCCAACTCATCCTTTCCTAACTCCTTAAATGTTCATTCTGACCGTGTTATTCCTTGCTCAAAACGCTCTAGTCCCTTCCCGATGTCCTTTGAAGAAAACTGCTCCCGTGGCCGCTGTGGATCTGCGCGACTGGTCCCCCCCTACCTCTCCACCTATTGCAGCCAGCACTTTCCTCAGTACGTCTTTCCAGCTGCACCGGTGTTTCTGTGCGGCAAGTTGGCCGGATTTTCTACCCTCAGTACCTTTCACAAGCTCTTCCTTTGCCTTAGAATTCTTCCCTATCCTGCTCACTTCCTCGCCCCTGTTCCCCAAGCTAATGCTTTATCCTTCAGGTCTCATTTTAAGCATCTCTTACCCAGGGAAATTTCCCTGTCCAAACAAGTCTAGATTGGATCTCCCTATAATATGCTCCTACTACTCTATTAATTTCTCCTTAGCACTCCCCACAACTGTAATTATATATTTATTGTGTTCCATATTGTACATCCATGTAGTACCAAGTTCAAATTGCACACCAAGTATAAAGTCTCTTCCCTTCCCTGTCCCTCTCCTGCCCAGTTCTCCTTACAAGTAACCACATTTGGCTTTGAATATCCTTCCAGAGATATTTTCTAAGTATACAAAGCAATTATGTACATAACATTCCTCTTTATTTTTCCTTCTCTTTGATGAACGCAGATACTGCATACATTTTTCTGCTCTTTATTTTTATCTGTTAATAATGTATCTTGACAATTCTTCTGTATCAATATGTAAATAGTTGCCTTTTTCTTTTTCATGTACCATATACTATGGGCTTATGATCATTATTTAACCTCAATTATTGGGTATTTAGGTTGTTTATAAGTGTTGGTTATTACAAACAATGCTGCACTGAATAACTTTGTAAAGTCATTTCCCACATTTATACCTGTAGAATAAATTCCTAGAATTGCACTAATTGAGTTAAAGTTTATGTGTGTTTTTAATTTCAGTAGTTACTGCCAAACTGCACTCAGTGGAGGTGGTGCCGACTCACATTGTCACTAGCCACAGATGATGAATGGATGTTTCCTCCCGACGATGCTAGTGAAAATTCTTGTTCTTTGTCAATGTATGAGGTGGAAAGGACCCCTTGGAAACTTTAAGTTGCATGTTTTCTTCTTGGCAACGTTCTATTTCCATATGTTTAACAACCATTTGTATTTCTTACTTAAGGGAACTGTTCCTTCATAAACTTTGCTTACATAACTATTTAATGTCCGACACACTCGCTGCTCTCTACGGTTGGTCCTTCAGGTACAGGGATCCCGTTGTGTTTCGTCTGTCATGTAGTTGCTGAATGAATGATGCTCGAGAAATGACTGGCTTATGTTGTGCAGGAGTCAAACCCAGAACTCACGTTCGACTCCAAAGCTCACACATACTCACGATCATCCAGCGGAAAGACCAAGCGTGTAATTTACCGCACCAGAGGCCAGACAAGTAATGTATAATGCGTGAAGTGTGCTCCTGGGAAGTGAGGATGGGCAAAAAGGTGAACAAATGCCTATCTATAGTTTTCCAATCTATTATACTGCCTTGGAGGAATGCAGGCCCATTATTGGATCTTTATTTATCCTGAGACTGGGTTTCTGGCTTTCTTGTGAAAGGTGACTTTTGTCCATTGTAAGAATGTCCAGCTTGTAGACAATTTTTATAGAAATTATTGGAGCTAAACAGAGACTACAACTAGAAGCAAGATCTCGACAGACCGAGAAAATTCTCAGAATGAGAGTCGGCAGCTGCTTTTACGTATTTGGAATTGAGGGCGGCAAGGCGGATTACATAAAGGCGGGAGAAAGCAAGGCAGTGATAGAATTACAGCATAGCTAACAAGATTACGTGCTCTCTTCTGAAAAGTGGCATTTCAAAGGTGTGTTAGCGTACCTGCACAGAAACAATGGACAGGGCTTGCTTAAGGCAGAAACAAACCTTTCACTACAGGCGTTACGTGCCTGACATGTGACTACCCACCATGACCTGCCCGGTTAGCAATTTATGATCAGACCACCCCATGAGATTACTTTCCCTAGAACCCCCTTTTCGTCCGCCTTCAAAATAGTCCCAATCCAAACAAGGTTGCGCTGAAATGCAGCCTACCAGCAGTGGGTTTGCAGACTCTGGCATAAACAAGAACGGAAGGCTGAGGAGGTGAGTACCTCAGGTGGATATCACAACCAAGAAACAAGGAAGTTTTCTATGTAAGGCGAGAATGCTCTGGGTTTGGGGGCTGGAGACTCCCAGGAGGAAGAATTGAAATACAGGTAAGCAGCCCTTAATGAGGGGGATTGTTCTGAGAAATGCCTCATTATACAAACTTGTCATTGTGTGAATATGAAAGCACGTACTTACACAAACCTGAGTGGTACAGCCTACCACACACCTGTGCCATGAGGTACAGCCTAGCGATTTTCAACCTTTTTCACCTTGTGGCACACATCAACTAATGACTACAATTCTGTGGCAAACCAAAAAAATTTTTTTTGCCAACCTGACAAAAAAAATAGGTATGATTTTGATTCAGCACACAGGACAGCTATTGTGTTGGCTGTTGTCATTTCTTAATTTGGCAATCAATCTAAGGGAAAAGAGGTCAGTGCCCCCTGACTAAACAGCCAATTACTGTGTGTTTCAAAAACTCTTGTGGCCCACTGGTTGAAAATCACTGATACAGCTTATTGCTCCTAGGCTGCCAGCCTGTATGTACAGCATGTTACTCTACTGAATACTGTAGGCAATTAGAACACAATGGTAAGTATTTGTGTATCTAAGCATATCTAAATATAGGAAAGATACAGTAAAAATATGATATTAAAAAAAGGGGGCCCTGGCTCAGTGGATTGAGTGCCAGCCTGTTGTGAGAAACTCAAAGTTAAGGCGACTCTCAAACGTTGAGGGCTGGTGGACTCTTCCCAGAAGATATACAAGTTCAAAACTGCAAAGAGAATCAAACTAGAATTAAACAAAATCGTGCCAGAAGGAAGCAAAGGCAGCGGCAGCAGGGGAACCGATCAGAATTAGACGAAATCACGCCAGATTGTAACCCCAGAGTATTCAGCCAATGGAGAAATGGGGAAGGACCAATTGCGTTAGGGAGAATACTATCTGCTTTGCACCACCCCTGTGTGCCTGCTGGACACGCGTTCTTGCAAGATCATAAAGAAATGACTCGGTTTCCCTGTGCTCCAAGTCTCTTTGAGTCCTTTGTTTGCAGACCGGGTAAACACAGTTCTTACACTGTGAATGGAAAAGGTCACCGGTTTGATTCCCAGTTAGGGCACATGCCTGGGTTGCAGGGCAGGTCCCTGGTTGGGGGCTTGTGAGAGGCAACTGATCTATGTATCTCACATACTGATGTCTCCCTCTCTTTCTCCCTTCCTTCCCCTCTCTCTGAAGTAACAAGTAAATAAAATCTTTTAAAAAATAATAAAAAATAAAAAAGGATACATTATATAGGGCGCTTACCATGAATGGATGTTGCAGGACTGGAAGTTGCTTGGAGAGTCAGTGAGAGAACAGTGAGTGACTAAAGGCCTAAGACATTACTGTACACTACTATAGACTTTATAAACACGGTGCACTTAGGCTACAACAAATTTACAAAACAGCACAAGATTAAAGCACAAGAGAAAATTATGCAATTAAGGGTTGCAGTAAACACAAAATGCAGGAGGCTGCTGCTGGTGTAAGAGCATAATTTTTTAATAAGTAGAAAGAGTACACTATAACAATAAAAATATAGTAAGTACATAAGCTAGCAACAGATTTGTTCATTATCAAGTATTATGTACTGTACATAATTGTATGTGCTATACTTTTTTTTAAAGATTGTATTTTTTTTAGAGGGGAAGGGAAGGAGAGAGGGAGAGAAACAGCAATGTGTGGTTGCCTCTTGCACCCCCCTCCTGGGGACCTGGCCCGCAACCCAGGCATGTGCCCTGACTGGGAATTGAAGTAGTAACCCTTCGCTTCTCAGGTCAGCAGTCAATCCACTGAGCCACACCAGCCAGGGCGGTATGTGCTATATTTTCATGACTGGCAGTGCAGTAGGTTTGTCACCGCAAACACGTAATGACTTGCATTATGTTAGGACAGCTCTGACGCCACGAGGTGATAGGAATTTTTCAGCTCCATTACAATCTTAGGGTTCCTCATTGACCAAAATGTTGCCACGCTGTGACTGTGAAGCCAGGCAAAGTCCTGTGGCAGGAGGAGGGTTGCACTGACTCTCCCGGGTGTGGCTGGTCACTCCAGTCATCGCGGCCCCGGGTTTCTGCAGCACTATCCTTAAAAGGGTGGGCAGTGGTAGGGGTTGCCCAGCGCTGACTGGCTGCACATCCCTCATCAGCCAAAACTATCCGTGGAGCAGCACCCAACACCTTTCCCACCTTCCAGAAAACAACAAGTGGGGGTGAGCGCAACCCTCACGCTTCCAATCTCTCCCTTCTCTGCTCAGGCCCCTCCCACTTGCCCAGTCCTACAACTTCCGCGTAGTCGCCTGGGAAACCGCTTACTTCCGGCGGCGCAGCCGTGGGAGGAGCCAAGATGGCTGAGGAGAGCAGTGCGATGGTGAGCGCAGAGCAGGTACGGCCTCGCAAGGCGGGACTGGACCGGGCTGGCAGTGCCGGGCGGGGCGGGGCGGAGCGCGAGGCAGGTTGTCAGGTGGCCTCTGTCTAACCGGCCGCCCCTGCTCTAGTGCAGACGAGTGCCCCGGGCGGGCGACGTGCGGCGGGCAGGGAGCCGCGACCAGCTCCCGAGATGTGGTCCGCCTGGGAGCGGGGCTGAATTCTTTGCAGCGCCGGGCCTGTGGCTCCCCTCGGGGTCCACTGCTCGGGAAATGCAGTTTTTCATCAATAATGGCTTTTTCAGAGCCCCATCTTTTGTGTTTTATTGGGTTCGGAAGGGCACTAAACACCTCTTCTGCCAGGCAGGCAGTTTCTGTTAATCCCCGGGATTAGGAATTGAATGTGACAAAGACCTGCCAGCGTTTAGCGTCCCCGCCTTCTGCCGGTGGGGCAGGGCCGTGTTTTCTCCCGTGTGGTTAAGATTAGGAAAGGGCTCTTCAGGGATTAAGCTCTCCAGAGTTGCCATTACGAAGTAGCCCAGAGGAATTCGGGGTGACGCAGTAGTACTCATTTTTGAAGTGTACATTCGTAACTGGGTATACTTTATAAAGTTCCAAGCGTGAAACTTCCTTTACCTTATTTTAGTATTGGGTTTCAGAGCTTGTTCTGCGCATGTTAGAATAACTTCAGTTACTCATTCGGAATTTATTGCCATTTGAAAAGCGCCCTGGAAAACATAGACACATTTTGGCTGTTAAAGAGCAAGGCAGGGTCGCAGGTTCAATTCCCAGTCAGGGCACATGCCTGGGTTGCAGGCCAGGTTCCCAGTGGGGGCCACGTGAGAGGCAATCACACATTAATGTTTCTCTCACTCTCTTTCTCCCTCCCTTCCCCTCTCTAAAAATAAATAAATAAAATCTTAAAAAAAAAAAAAGAGCAAGACCATTGTTCTCTCTCAGAGAGGCCATTTGTGTTCTATTTTCTTTGTTAGTAGAGAAATCAAATTATTTTAGTGTAATCAGGAAACCGGGAGTGCAGAGCAGGACGCCCAGCACAAAGATTTTTTTAAAGCTACGAATTAAAAAAAAAAAGTATGATGAGTGTTACTAGCTTTTAATATTGGAAACATATAAAAAATACTTCACTTACATAATCTTAAATGTAAGATCATGGTAACATGGCATTTGCTACAAATAGTTTATACTTTAGTGCTTATTGAAGGTATAGAAATGTGTTTACGTACTATTGTATGTGAACTAGATTTCTGTGATGGCAGAATTGTCCTGTGCTTTTCAATCTCTAATAGTGTTTTATTTTTTTTAAGAGAAAGTGATTTTTTAAAAAGACTTTATTTATTTAGAGAGCGGGAAAAAGAGAGGGAGAGAAACATGGATGTGTGAGAGGTACATTGGTTGCCTCTCACACGCCCCCAACTGGGCACCTGGCTCACAAACCAGGCACATACCCTGATTGGGAATGGAACTCAGGCCAGCGCTCAATCCATGGAGCCACACCAGCCGGGTCATAAATTCTTAAAAAAAAAGAAAAAGAAAAAAGAAAAGATGTTAGAACTATGTATGTTGACCTGGAAGGATTTCCATGGTATACACTTAAGTAAAAGCTAGATGTGAAGTGGGGTATATTGTGTAGTCTCAGTTTTGTGACGCAAAGAAACACATAGATCTGTAGATACGGGCCTGTAGATGTGGAGATGACAGAGACTTGAAACTCGCAGAGAGAACTTTGAACAAACGCATAAATAAAAGCCTACAAATGCTGTCGTTAACGGCTGTGCGGACAGGTGACATCCCAGCAAAAGGGAGTGAAACCGGCCCCGTGTGGGGCACACAGAAGTTCTAATTTACTATGCAAATTATTTAGATTATTACTAGTTCCTTAGGGAGGGAAAATGGGGGCTGATATTGATACTTTATTTTATTTAAGAATATAATAAATGGCCCTGGCTGGTGTAGCTCAGTGGATTGAGTGTGGGCTGGGAACCAAAGTGTCCCGGTTTGATTCCCAGTCAGGGCACATGCCTGGGTTGCGGGCCAGATCCCCAGTGAGGGTCATGTGAGAGGCAACCACACATTGATGTTTCTTTCCCTCTCTTTCTCCCTCCCTTCCTCTCTCTCTAAAAAGAAATAAAAATAAAATCTTAAAAAAAAAAGAATATAATAAATGGTTCAGAGATCTTTTTGACAAAACAGCAAATAACTCTGGTTTCCCTGACTTACAGCATTTTTTGTGATTCCATAGTTCCCATTTTTTAAAATAAATCTATATAGTTTTATTAAGACAAACTGACAGTGTGGTATGAAGTTTACATTTAAACAAAGTTTTCACAGAAACCTAACACATGCCTAAAAATTTTACCGTGAAGTCCTAGATGCAGGTCTGCATGATGTCAAGAATTGATGGATCTCATGAGCCAAGACAGCATTTTGGTTATTAATTAATTCTTAGGATTAAAAAAGTTTTTTTTTTTAAATTAATTTTTTTGTTTAATTACAGTTATTTGCAGCCTCTCCCCTCCCCCTCCCTTCCCCTCCCGTCCCACCCCCCCAGCCTCCCTCCTCCCCCTTAGTTCTGTCCATGTGTCCTCTACAGTGATTCCTGAAAACTCTTCTCCCCATTGTCCCCTCCCTCCTCTCCCCTGTCTATTGTTAGACTGTTCTTAATTTCAGTGTCTCTGGTTATGTTTTGCTTGCTTTCTGCTTTTGTTGGTTATGATCCGGTTAAAGGTGAGATCATATGGTATTTGTCCCTCACCGCTTGGCTTACTTCACTTAGCATAATGCTCTCCAGTTCTATCCATGCTGTTGCAAAAGGTATAAGCTCAGATTAAAAAAGTTTTTTGTGGCCCTGGCTGGTGTAGCTCAGTGGATTGAGCATGGGCTGGGAACCAAAGGGTCCCGGTTCGATTCCCAGTCAGGGCACATGCCTGGGTTGTCAGGCCAGGTCCCCGTGAGGGCCATGTGAGAGGCAACCATACATTGCTGTTTCTCTCCCTGTCTCCTTCCCTTCCCCTCTCTCTAGAAATAAATAAAAAAAATTAAAAAAAAAAAAAGTTTTTTGTGTGTGTGTTTTTAAAGTGAACCACTGCCCCAGTATGAAAGTTTAATCTTCTCCTGAGACCAGGGCTGTTGAAATAATCCAACTCTTGAAGTGATTCAGTTAACTTGTGCTGTCAGTGACTAAACCTTGCCATCAATAGTTTCAGAGTCCAAAGTTTGAAAAACAGAGAGGCTCCCAGAATTTTCTACCCTAAGAGCATGGGCCCTTCTCTTAATGCTCGCGCCTCCTATGTCACTCTCTTCCCCTCCCCAAATACCTCAGCCAGTAACTTGGATGGATAAGCTATTATTTATAGTATCATAATTGGAAAAGAAAGGGTCTTCTTGTCAATTTCAAGAATTAGCACCTCTAAGACAGAATGATCTGCCTATGTATATGCTCCAATAAAAGACTTTCCCTTCTCAACCAGTTTCCATCCCTAAAATGGCAGCTTTGGTAACTTATCAACTGGCTTAGTCCTTTGTTGGGAAGAGCATTAGTTCAGGCAGGGAACGCCTTGGCTTGTAAGTTTCAGGCATTCACAGCTTTTAAACAGTCTCTTACAGTCCTCAATTGATTGGCAATGACATTTTTTGAAAAGATAAAATATTCTGGACACAGAACCAAATCATTGTTTGTTCTATCCATTGTTTCACCATTTCCCCAACATGGCCCCAAATTTTAACAAAAACAATCCTACCCATCTCCTTTCCTTCCCACCCCACCCCTCCCACCCCCAAATAATACACCAGTAATAGTCAAAAACTACACACATGCTACGCTGTAAAAATGCAGTTAACACTATTGGGAAGAAGGCTGTGGGTTGTGGAGATGCTCTTGGAAGATCTACAGTATCTTTCTGCTCTCCCACACACCCATTCTGCAAGTTTTGTCCTTCATAGAAGGCCCTTTGCTTTTCTCGGCACAGTGCAGAACGGGTTGCCTTGAAACACTTATCCTCCTTCCCTTCCACTCGGATGGGTGTGCAAACTACACAGCATGGAACGGCTTTAAAGCACTTGGGCTGCTGTAGGGCACAGAAACTGTCTCTTCAAAGGACATCTTCTCAAGCCACCTCTATGGTGTCCAGACAAGTAGAACTCCTTCCCCTCCCCACTTGAACCCAGTCAGATGTGACAGGGGCTGGTACTCAGGAGAGTTAATTCTTGTCATCTTTTTTGTCATCATCCTCCGAGGGGTAGGAATGCCACGTCAGCCTTTCCTCATAGAAGGATATGACAACCTGGGGGCACTTGACATTGGCTTCCTTGGCTGGGACCAGATCAGCCTCATCAGAGTTTTTCCATTTCATCAGGACATGAGTTCTCCACTGGAGTCTGTAGCTCCAATAATCCTCTCCCGCTCCAAACCCCCGGCAAAGCCCCGTGGCTTTTCTGACTCTTCTTTCTTCTTCTTTGGTTTGCTCTCCTCTCCTTTATCTTCAGAATCAGAGTCGGCTTTGCGCTTGCCTCCTTCTGATTTATCTGTCTCATGTGCTGTTTTCTGTGACTGCAGAAACTCAGCAATGAGGTTGGGGCAATCCAGGTTCTCTTCTGGCTCCCACGTGTGGTCCTCATCTGAGAACCCCTTCCACTTGAGGAGGTACTCCACTTTGCCCTTTACCACTCGACGGTCAAGGACTTTTTCCACCACATATTCCTCTTCCTCCTCTTCTAGCACCTTCTCCACCTTCTTCTTGTTTTGTTTTTTCCCCATAGTGCCCGCCAGCTTTCTAGTATAAAGGGTGACGCTGCTCAAAGCAGCACCCAAGAGCAGGAGAGGAATCGGTGCCGCGCCACTGGCAGGTCGCGTCAGGCCGGCCGGAGGACTGGCGCGCAGAAGAGCAACAGGCTGGTGGCGGCGACCAAGCCCCTCACTGAAGCGGCGTCCCACAGGTCCCCCTTAATTCCCATTTTTTGATGTATTTGTAGAAACAACTTTCTCCCAGTAAAGTTTAAATCTTTCAGAACATAGCAAAAACCACTACTGCACTAGTTGATTTGGTTCAAATAGAGCACCTACCACATATCATGCATGACATCAATATTTGTTAGATGCGCAAATGATCACAGAACTACATAAAAATGAAGAACCCTCCCCCTCCAAGAAAGATTTTATTCTACATACATCCCCGCTATCAATGAGATCAAATGGGTTAATAGAATCCTAGAATGTTCCGGAAAGTCTTTTGAGGGACACATAAAAAATATACGTAGGATTTATTTTAATTCTACTTTGTGTAGAAAGAAGGGTTGCTGACTCATGAAGATGCTTTTTGAACCATGAGAATTCTTTTTTTAAGATTTTATTTATTTATTTTCAGAGAGGGGAGAAGGGAGGGAGGAAGAACAATGTATGGTTGCCTCTCACATGGCCCTCACTGGGGACCTGGCCCGCAACCCAGGCATGTGCCCTGACTGGGAATCGAACCGGGACCCTCTAGTTCCCAGCCCGCGCTCAATCCACTGAGCTACACCAGCCGGGCCGGTAAATGCATGTTTTAAATAAAACCTGCTGAACTGTTTTCCCAAGTGGCTGTGCCGTTTTACATTCCCATGAGCAATGCATGAGTGTTTTAGTTTTCCCACATCTGTGTTAACACTTGGTATTGTCAGTCTTTTTTCTTGTTTTTTTTTTTTAGCCGTTATACTGGATGGGTATTCATGGTTTTTTTGGTTTTAATTTGTATTTCCATAATGGAAAATGATACTGAGTCCTTTTTTTAATGTGCTTATTCATCCATATCTCTTGGTGAAGTGTCTCTACAAATTTTTTGCCAGTTTTTACTTTTATATTTTTTCATATTTTCTTTTGCCCATTTTTAAATGGGTTATTTGTTTTAGTATTAAGTTTTCTGTTTGTTAAATCAAGACAGTTAAATAGTTAAAAGAACAAATTGTTCTCTTGTGTTTTGAGGATTAATTTTTGTTATGACATACATCTTCTAAAAGAGTGAATAAAGAGGTTATATGTAGGTTTTAAAGAACAATATAATGCCATCTGCCTCTCGAGTCCTTCATGCAGAGCAGCAGCCTCAGTCCTTGGGTATTGTGCGGACCCGCTGCGTGGACACAGGCCCGTCCAGCCTGGGGGTGGGGTGGGGGGCTGCATCCGGGCCCTGTTGGTGCTTGAGTGTTCTCAGCCTGGGGCAGGCCGCGTAAGACTAAGAAACAGGTGGCATGGAAGATTATATTGAAACATTCCCTTCCCGCCGCCTCCCCCCCCCCCCCCCCCCCCCCCCCCCCCCCCCCCCCCGCCCCTTTAACTTCCAGGTTTTGGTTCTTCCGAGGAGCTGTGCTGGGTTCTTGGAAGTTGACTGTCAAACATGTTCATGGTAGGGCCTTACGGCCTGGTCTGATGGGGGCGACCTCTGAGGCGCTGTCGTGGACTGTGGTCTCTCGTTTCCCTGTGTGCTATGGACGAGGCACTTAGCTGACTTCTTGCCACCCTTGCTGATCTGCCCCTCATGGAGATCTCTCAGTCAGTCGCCTGAAATGTTCTGGAAGATCAGCATGTTCATTTCAGTAGCAGATGACCTTAGTCCTTTGTCCACCATGCTTTTGCAAACTTCTTGAACTCACCTGTATCTCCTCTCTGAACCGATATGAAATGTTCTAAGTCAGATTTATGCTTGATGGCCTCCAGAAAAAGGACTTGGGAAGTGATGTCATCCACAGTCCAGTGACAATCCAGGAAAAGAAATTACTTGTTTTTTGTAGAGTTTCTGAATCTCTTGTAACTCGAGTGGTCCTGAGCACATTCTGATACCCAGCTGGATGGAGGACGTGCCACCAGGGTCCATGTGGACCCCATGGGTGTGTGACACGGTCAGCTTCCGCTTCTCATGAGTTCACTCAAGGACCTTTTCTTCATCAGTAAGATCAAGGGATTTGGTTGTTGAAATTTGCAGTCAAGACCAGGGCTCCATTTTCCGTCAGGTGGAGAACTGATTAAGTAGCTGTTTTCCAGAGTCTTCCATCTTTGACTCCAAATCGTCAAATACTTTATATAAGCAGTTCTTCAAGGCTAGTGTGTCTGAGTGGATTGAGTGCCCACCTGCAAACTGAAAGGTTACCAGTTTGATTCCTGGTCAGGGCACATGCCTGGATTGCAGGCCAGGTCCCTGGTTGGGGCATGTGAGAGGGAACCAATCGATGTTTCTCTCACACAATGATGTTTCTCCCTCTCTGTCTCCCTCCCTTCCCCTATCTCTAAAAATAAATAAATAAAATCTTTAAAAAATAAAAATAAATAGTCCTTGAAAAACATGGCTTGACCATTACTAGTATGAGGAGAGAGTTTCTGATAAAGGTCATGGGCAACATGAACAAGATTCTTCTCTTCATGGAATTATTTCTGAAATTTTTTGCTCTCCTCATCTTCTATTTTTTTAATTTTATTTATTTTTAGAGAGAGAGGAAGGGAGGGAGAAAGAGGGAGAGAAATATTGATGTGGGAGAGATACATCAATCATCAATCGGTTGCCACGTCCCACAACCCAAGCATGTGCCCTGACTGGGAATCCAACCAGGAACCTTTCAGTTGGAAAGCCAACACTCAATCCACTGAGCTACAGCAGCCAGGGTGTCTCTTCATCTTCTAGAAGATCAAAATTAGTGGCAGCATCCAGTAAGGCCTGAATTAACTAACCCCTTCCAGAATTTTAGGCTGGGAAACTGAGGTACAACTGCAGCATTAACACCAGTTCCAGTCAGTGGCATAAGTTTCTAAGGTGTCTGATTTTTTTTTTTTAAGATTTTATTTATTTATTTTTTAGAGAGAGAAGAAGGGAGGGAGAAAGAGAGGGAGGAACAGCAATGTATGGTTGCCTCTCACATGGCCCTCACTGGGGACCTGGCCTGCAACCCAGGCATGTGCCCTGACCGGGAATCGAACCGGGATCATCTGGTTCCCAGCCCGCGCTCAATCCACTGAGCTACTCCAGCCAGGGCAGGTGTCTGATTTTTTAATCTTGGAAGCAGCTTCCTGGGCATTTTGTTGGAATCCAGAAATGTGGCGGATTCCGGCCCGCAGAATCCGCCGTGGGGTGGACTGGAACCTGAAGCGTCAATGAATTTCACACAAAGACACGTTATGAGATGAAACCGGGGCCACGGGCGTCCTTCCGTATTCTTGGAAGGAAAAAGCCGCGCACTAGGCAGAACCGGTATTTTTATTTAGAAAACACAGGAAAAAGAAGAAAGGGGGAT